>JAVTVY010039119.1:0-166058 GCA_036873755.1 Hanleya hanleyi | reverse complement strand
TTTCACCCCTTTTACCACGCCACCCCCTGCAACCACCAAGAGCTAAATCACCGCGACCATCACGACGATTAGCGCCCAAGGCCTGGGAGAAGTATTAAAACTAACAGCAGCAGCAGGACAGCTCAGTCATCATGTTTTACCTCACCCTACCCAGTAACAGCTCGGCTGATGTGTTTCCTGACAACACCTTGACCAAGTACGTGACCCAGTTACCACAACCGTTGCATTTACCTGGACGCTGGGAATGTAGACTCGTGGATATCCAATACCCTTACTCGTGGTACAACGTGCGAGCCAATGAAGTATGGTACGAGGTGACCTACGAAGGACAAGAAACTCGACTCAAACTAGCCGAAGGTCAATACGATACCCCCAAGCAGTTCATGGGTGGGCTGAGAAGTCTGATGCATTATAAGTCTCTACGAGACGTCACGAATACTTCAAAACCCATCAAATCTTTCCCCTTCAAAAATCATGTGGACTTCGATTACAACGCATACAACGACAAGGCCAATCTCACGCTCAGCCCCAACGTGAGTGTCGAACTCAGTGCTACCCTACAGCAAATGCTGGGTTTCAATTACCAGGGGTACGCTGGCTCCACCGGCGAGATAGCCCACATCCCGATGGACATGCGTGGTGGTATGTATGGCCTGTACGTCTACTCGGACGTGGTCGATGCACACATTGTCGGCGACAGCAACGTACCTCTACTGCGCGTCTGCCCCGTGAAAGGCACGTATGGAGCTCAAGTCACCCACAGTTTCAGGCATATCGTGTATCTACCGGTCAGTCAGACCGATATTAGCTCCATCGTCATCGATATAGGAGACGACACGGGACGACCGGTGGCATTCGAACGAGGAAAAGTGGTGCTGACACTTCATTTCCGTCAAGTCCGAGCGGTTCACTTTGCATAATGAAGGTGCCTTATCAATGCCATACAGCCAGTTGCGTCGATCATTACACCAAACAGGCCGGGGGTAACTTTCCTGTCTTTGCGGGTACACGCATGCAACGAGGCCATGGACTGGGGAACATACTCGGGAGCATCGTCAAAACGTTTCTGCCCTTGGTGACGCGTGGGGTCAAAGCGATCGGCAAACAAGCGGTGCGCAGTGGACTGCAAGTGGCTGGTGATGTCTTGGGGGGGTACGGCACCCAAAGAATCCTTGAAACGGCGGGCCAAAGAAGCGGGAGGCGTCTTGGTGGCCAAAGCACAACGCACCGTAGGGAATAAAAGAGCTGCCCCACCGAGACCACGCACCAGTCGACGACCGACCCAGCGACGACGCACATCGAAGAAGACCAAGGATATCTTTTCTTAAAGATGACTTTCATCCATGCCGAGTCGTGTCCTTCTACCAACAGTGAATTTGATTTATGGACCGTCCCAGCTACTCAGACCAGTGCCGAAGAGGGTCAATGGGTGGAACATCTGCCCCTTTCCAGCATTACAGCCACAGGCCCCATTGAATTCACCATCACCAACGCAGATACGACCTACCTGGATTTAGCCCATACGTACCTATATGTGAAAGCTAAAATCACCAATAAAGATGGGACAGACCTGAAAGCAGATGCACCCGTAGGTCCAGTGAATCTCTGGCTTCATTCGCTATTCCAGCAAGTGGATATAGCCCTGAGTGATAAACTGGTGAGCGCCTCGACGAACACGTACCCGTACCGAGCCTACATCGAAACACTGTTATCCTACGGGCGTGACGCTAAAAAGTCGTATTTGACAGCCCCGTTGTTCTACCGAGATACCCCAGGCAAGATGGAAGCGAGTCCTGATAATGACGGCTATACGGAGAGAGTGGATGCCACAGCAAAGAGTCACTCGGTCGATATGATGGGACGTCTGCATGCGGACTTATTCATGCAGGACCGATACCTCTTGAATGGAGTACCTGTCAAAATACGACTAGTGCGCGCAACGCCTGCGTTTTCCTTGATGGCCCCGAATGAGGACCTCGAGTATAACATTGTCATCCAAGAGGCAAGTCTGTTTGTACGCAAAGTGAAACCCAGCCCAGGTGTACAGTTGGGGCACATCAGAGCCTTGGAGAAAAAACCAGCCCAGTACCCGATTCGACGAGTACAGACCAAGGTGTTTTCCGTTCCTAAAGGCAATATGATTGTCAATCAAGAAAACCTGTTCCTGGGGATTTGCCCAAGCGTTTAACCCTAGCCTGTGTGGAGAACGTGAGTTATAATGGGACTCTCTCGAGGAATCCGTTCAACCTAAAAGCGTTCAACATCAATTTCGTGGCCCTGCATGTGGATGGCCAACAGGTACCGGCACGCCCCTTACAACCTAACTTTGGAACGGACAATTACATCCGGAGCTATCTGAACCTCTTCACAGCAACTGGCCAAATCAACCAAGACGAGGGAAATATGATCAGTCGAGACGATTTCGGCAGAGGGTACACATTGTTCTGTTTCGATCTGACTCCCACCTTAGACAACGATCATCAACTGAGTCTCATCAAGAAAGGCAACTTACGCTTGGAACTGCACTTCGGGACACCTTTACCGAAAACCATCAATGTGATCTGCTACGCTGAGTTTGACAACATCATTCAAATCGATAAAAGCCGTAACGTGCTGTGTGACTTCGCCACCTAACATGGATACAGACCAGATAACCACGGTGCTGGAGACTGACCCAGGAACACGTAGGGTGTTTCAAGGAGTGTTCGCCCGAGACGTGTTCCCATTAGACCGTGTGTATCCGGCTGCTTACGTCCTGAATACAGACCCGATGGATCGGCCCGGTGAACACTGGGTGGCCGTGTACTTGACAGAAGAGCAGGGTGAATACTTTGACCCGTACGGCCTACCACCCCTTCATCCCGATTTAACAGACTTCATGGATCAAGGCACAGAGACGTGGTGTTGGAATACTAAAACGTTGCAAAGCCTGGACAGTATGGTGTGCGGACAATATTGCTTGTTTTACCTGTACCATCGATGCCGGGGAAGACCCTTATCTACCATCGTCCACATGTTTGACGAGTACCCAAGGCCGAGGACCGAGATGTACTCGTCTATGACTGGGCCGCCCATCATTTCAATGTACAAGTCCCGTTCTGGGCTTGAATTCTTTCAATGTACATACGCCCGCTGTTCTGGGCTTTAATTAATTACAAGCCCCTTGTTCTGGGCTTCAGTTTTCACGTGGTTGTTCTCACGTTGTTGTTGTTCACTGAATAAAAAAATGAGATCTCACCAAAAAAAAAAAAACCTGTGTTGTGTGTTTTATTCATAATGCATCTGAAGATTGAGTCAAACTGAAATCAGTGGTGTAGGATGGGGCCAAAATATCACCCATCAAGGTTAGAATGCAAGCGCACTATAGTAAAAAAAATAGAGAGCCAATGAAATCAGCCCACAGACCAAGTACGTATATTTGGTCTAGGTTTGGAGCGGGCATTTCATTGAGGTGCGTGTATACGGTGAGTGAAGAGACTCGTCCAACACGTATAGATTATGACTATAAGTTCTTTGTATTCTTGAATGAAATCAGCCCACAGACCAAGTACGTGTATTTGGTCTAGGTTTGGAGCGGGCATTTCATTGAGGTGCGTGTATACGGTGAGTGAAGAGACTCGTCCAACACGTATAGATTATGACTATAAGTTCTTTGTATTCTTCGAACCTTGCCGAAAGGAAGACCGTTTGACAGGTGACCTTTTGATCCGCGCGTGCGCACTGCCGGGCATGACGCGGGATGACGCGCGCGCGCGCGCGCTGCGGGGCGCTGGGGCGGGGCGGGAAAACACCCCGGCGGTTGAACATTGGAACTCTTGTGGGTTTGGAGGATGAACATACGGACGTCTAAGGGAAAAAATTGGAACTCTTCTATGTTTGAAGGTAGTGTTTAGTGAAAACCCGGAAGTGACGTCACAACCCACGTCACCTGCGTATATACTCCTGTAAAATAGAGCCGATTTTATTTCTTTGGAAGGGCAAGGTCAATAGGACTTGCGCTTTTTATACTACTAAACTGTGAAGTAGATTACATCTTACATAGGCCTTAAGGCCGTGATATGCATATGAAGTATTCTGGGGCATGGTCAGTACTTTCCAATTTTCCCTTCGTCTACTACTCGCCGATTTATATTTTCAATGAATACAAGGTTGTCTTGAGAAATATATCTCAAAATATGATTAATTAATGATTTTCCATCATGACAAACGAAAAAAACGGCTTTTCGCTGCGATGGTTTTACACGAAAAACCGGCTCAGTTATAAAAAATCCATATCTCCGTAAATATGAAATGTCCAAACTTTTACGTCAAGACAATATTCTTTATATATGTGTACTTCCTATTTCCCGCAGGAATTTATGGAATATCAATTCTTTCCGCAATAAACTTACAATTTACTGGCAATGGTTAACGAAATTCTCCGTGTCAATTTGAGGTGGATATGAAAACGCACTGACTCACACGTGCACTGGCAACAATTCGCTACAGTGTAATGAAATGTGTTCATTTTTTAGGCGCCCATTTTCTACAACCTATACAGCCAACGTGGTTTATTAATATGCACACACATATGTTTTTCTTATAGTTCATTGGCTGAACCGCGAGGCCGGGGGAAAAATATGAAACTTGTTTGATAATTTCGCCTCGCGAGCAGCGTGTGCGGTGAACGCAAGCCAACAGCTCAGCAGTTTTACCGGACAGGCCAATGAATGGCATGTTATTTTGACTCGATTCATACGCTCGACTCTTCAAAATGGACTTGAAGACGTTATGCGGGAACTGAAATCAATTTCTTGAAACTTTTGCTCACCGTGTGCGCTGAAACAACAACAGAGCTGACAGGCAATTGAGGCCGTTAGCTCAGCTGATATCTCTCGTGTGCGCCGGATTTTATACCGAAGGAAATATCTGTGAATTTCGAAAAAATGCGTGACAAGCCAAGAAACAGAAAACCGCTGGGATGTGGACACCAAACCAGGGAGCCTGTATGTGCGTTCATTTCATCCACGTAGTATACTGAACACCGGATTTACCGAAGGAAATATCTGTGAATTTCGAAAAAATATATATGGAAATGAGATTGGTGGTAATACGCATATTTTTTTAGCATACGAATGCATGGTGATGAAGGCTTCATGGTGTGTTATACCCACCTAGGAAAAAAACAGCCCCAGATATGCATCAAACACCCGGGAGTATGGGATATAGGTATACATCTGGACTAAACTCCTTTAATACTATACTTGCGTTGAAACCCATGCAGACAACCTATTCAAATTTCAATGCATTGGCAACATAGCGTCGCACGAAATATACGCGCCCCTGTTGACCAGGATTTTTTTATACTCCCACAACAACAGACAATTTGAAGACAATTTTCTAGCGGGTGTTTTCTTGAACATAATTGCTGTAATATACTCTTCTTTTTGTGGACGCTAAATATAGGGAGAAAATGGCAACATTGTGACCAAACCATAACAGTTGACAGCTGTAAAAATAGATACCGTGGCATAAATTAGAGAGAGCATTTCAGTACACCTCAAAAAAAATGAAACCTGGACGGGTATCCTTCATCTCGAGGGTTCGATTCTTGCTTTCATTATGTGAGTATGTGTTGGACATGTGATCTTTAAATTTTATTATCATCAATACACCTAAACGGTATAGTTCAACCCCACCCCAGCCCATTAGATGTCCCTTCATGAATGCTTCAATTTGATACCTCACTCGACCCCATTGGTCCATTAGGGGCTCTCCTAGCTCCAAAAAGGCTATTTTCATACCCTTTTGGCCGCCGCGGATGCGCAGAATCACCCTAATTCAACCCCACACCCAGCCCATCAAATGCCCCTTCACCTCACCTTCAATTTGATACCTCACTCGACCCCATTGGTCCATTAGGGGGCGCTCCTAGCTCCAAAAAGGCTATTTTCACACCCTTTGGCCGCCGCGCATGCGCAGAATGCCGATAGTTCAACCCCACACCCAGCCCATTAGATGCTCCTTCACCTCACCTTCAATTTGATACTTCACTCGACCCCACTGGACCAGTAGTCAATCCCCTAGCTCCAACACGGCTATTTTCATACCCTTTGGCCGCCGCGCATGCGCAGAATCACCCTAATTCAACCCCACACCCAGTCCATCAGATGCCCCTTCATGAATGCTTCACATTGATACCTCACTCGACCCCACTGGACCAGTAGTCAATCTCCTAGCTCCAAAAAGGCTATTTTCATACCCTTCGGCCACCGCGCATGCGCACAATGCCGATAGTTCAATCCCACACCCAGCCCATTAGATGCCCCCTCACCTAAGCTTCACTTTGATACCTCACTCGACCCCATCGGACCATTTTATCTAGGGACTACTTTTTCTGCGCGGAAGCTTTTTTCCGAGACCGAATCACCGCCAGACATGACTGCATCACCGCGGATGAATACATTCTTGCACTCAATCACACCACCCACACATAGGCCGCCATCTTGTCCCACCACCCACAGCCGCCATTTTGTCCCACCACCCACAGCCGCCATTTTGTCCCACCACCCACAGCCGCCAATTTGTCCCACCACCCACACAGCCGCCATTTTGTCCCACCACCCACAGCCGCCATTTTGTCCCACCACTCACAGCCGCCATTTTGTCCCACCACCCACAGCCGCCATTTTGTCCCACCACCCACAGCCGCCATTTTGTCCCACCACCCACACGACACAAAAAACAGGCCGCCATTTTGTCCCACCGCCGCCATCTTGTCCCACCACCCACAGCCGCCATTTTGTCCCACCACCCACAGCCGCCATTTTGTCCAACCACCCACAGCCGCCATTTTGTCCCACCACCCACACAGCCGCCATTTTGTCCCACCACCCACAGCCGCCATTTTGTCCCACCACCCACAGCCGCCATTTTGTCCCACCACCCACAGCCCCCATTTTGTCCCACCACCACAGCCGCCATTTTGTCCCACCACCCACACGACACAAAAACAGGCCGCCATTTTGTCCCACCCCCCACAGCCGCCATTTTGTCCCACCACCCACACAGCCGCCATTTTGTCCCACCACCCACACAGCCGCCATTTTGTCCCACCACCCACAGCCGCCATTTTGTCCCACCACCCACACAGCCGCCATTTTGTCCCACCACCCACACAGCCGCCATTTTGTCCCACCACCCACAGCCGCCATTTTGTCCCACCACCCACAGCCGCCATTTTGTCCCACCACCCACAGCCGCCATTTTGTCCCACCACCCACAGCCGCCATTTTGTCCCACCACCCACAGCCGCCATTTTGTCCCACCACCCACACACACACACACACGCATGCGCAAACTCACAGCCGCCATTTTGTCCCACCACCCACAGCCGCCATTTTGTCCCACCACCCACAGCCGCCATCTTGTCCCACCACCCACACAGCCGCCATTTTGTCCCACCACCCACAGCCGCCATTTTGTCCCACCACCCACAGCCGCCATTTTGTCCCACCACCCACACGCCGCCATCTTGTCCCACCACCCACAGCCGCCATTTTGTCCCACCACCCACAGCCGCCATTTTGTCCCACCATCCACAGCCGCCATTTTGTCCCACCACCCACACACACACACACACACGCATGCGCACACCACCCATTGTGACGTCACCCCAGGTTCTGCGCATGCGCACTGACGCGCTGTTAACTCAATTTGCTTGCTGTATACTACTATCGTCAACACAACTGGGTTATTTTTGAATAGTCACTGAACTATCGAATAATTTGAGTGGTCGATTTGTAAGACTATGATTAACGAGCAAAACAGTGAGAATTACATGATTCAGTTTGTTACATTTCACTGAGTTTAACCTTGTCTGACCCGATTTCGGATTTCTGTGTCATTTGTCAAGTTGACAACTGGGTTATATTGGAAAAGTGTCTCCTGGATTATCACATAGTATAGTTGTAAGCTTTAATAATCTGATTCAGGGCCGAAATCGAGAGAATGAATTAATTTGCAATTAACCTTGTTTGACCTATTCTGATCCAATTACTGACCCTTTAGGTCTTTTGTCAGGATGCCAACCGACTTTAATTTAGGGAGTGTTATATGAAGTATTGAATAGGACCGGTTGTTGCCTTATACTAAACAAATAACTGTTCCTATCTGTCTTTGGAATTGGCTCCCTGCCTGTATACGTTGGCAATATTGCACATAGATAACACTTGGACCATGTCACGATACTAGTACCACAATCAATACTAGTGGAATGATGTTGATATTGTAAAGAACCCTAGGATTGGGTAGATTTATTTACAATATTCTCCACAGACCAATGGGATTTCATATTAAAAATTTGAATTTATCAGTGAAGTATTTTAATTCTGGAAGATATCCATTGATGCACCTTCGTTTCGGTGAAACTATTCCTTCCTCGATATCAAACAAAATTCAAAGAAAGTAGTCCCATCAATCCTCATATTTCATTCATGGGTTTCCGGTGATGAACACTGGAATAGCTGGTGGTGGGGAGAGGGTTTGTACTTCCATCGCAGCAGTCGCATTGGGTGGCGGGGTTGGAGCTGATACCCGTGATTGTTCCATGAGTCTTATTGAATCTGCAAGGAAGCGAAATCAAACATGGCACGTTTTAGAAACCATTTAATGATGGCTTTATGAAGCGGTAAGTCAAATCCAAATAGGAATAAATACCGAATATCCGAGAAAACGACTAAATGAACCATCGGCAAAACAGCCTGTACCCTAAGACACGACAGTTGAACCTTGCTTTCTGTTATGGATAATATACCGGAGGTTAGCATCGCATCGAACCTCAACGTCGCAATGCGATGTTAATGTCGACATGACGAACCGTAACATCGCTATTGTCCTTGCCATGCAAAAGTCGACCATGTCGACATTTTTTCTTTTTGGGGCTTTGCGATGTGAGGGGATTTTACCGCATTTTCAGAGCCCCTGTGAGTGGAAACACAATATCCTCTTTCAAGTGATTTGGGGGAAAGAGAGACAATTAGGGTTTAACGTCGCGTTCAGCATTTAGTGACTTGGTTTTGTTGTGGCTCGGAGCGTAGGATCGCACTTCACTGTGTCAACCTCAGCAACCCACCAGTCTTATTGTACACAACGAGACCTTTAGTAGGAGAACAAACACCATAAGTTTGAACAAAATATGGTCTACATTTCCCGACAGAAATCCCAAGCATATCCGAAAATGTCTTCTTTTTTTCTACTAATTCCCTAGTGCGCATGCACTGGACCTACGACGCAAGCACCAAATACCACTAGTGATCAATACGGGCTAGTGTTTCTTCGTGCGTATGCAGTCTCAGGTGCGCACCTAATCCGACCGTATCTGCGCTTTCCCTAATACTCTCCTAATGCGACTGTGCACAATGGACCCATGACCCACATATATCCACTCCAAAGACAAGGTGAAAACCCGAACACATGCAACCATTCCAACCCCAGCTGATCCACTTTACGGTCAAAGTCAAAACCCATACACATGCAACCATTCCAACCCTAGCCGCGCTTTGTCTACCACTGTAAACTTCTCAGATGACGTCACAGTCATGTATATTCTGCTCGGCGGTCCACCACGGCGTCCGAGGTTAACCCACCACACTTTCATCCTATTCCCACAATGACCAATCACACTCAAAGCTACATTAAGATAAATTCTACACAAGAAATCGCATCGGGATTTTTAAGGTCAGCTTTGAAAGTCACACGTTTGTGTAAAACGAAGCTATTTTATTATATGCGAATAAATAATTTTGATCACTGAGGCCAGACATACTCGGGAGCGGCTGACCCAAAAATTTGATGCTTGTACAGAGTTTTGCACTACATGACTGACTGATTGTTAGTCCAGAACAGGATATATCTTGAAGTTGAGTTCGTGGAAAGCTGTACTACGCGGATAAAATCGTCCAGTCGGAGAATCACTTCTCATTCAAACAGACGGAAGTCTGAAAATCACAACTAAGCCTTATTTCTCATACTTCGATCTTCAAAAAGGCGTTTGGAACCTTTAAGCAGATACCTCTATAATAACTGTCGACCGTGTCGATATTATGTACATTCCGATGTTGTGAAAATTCTGTGATAAAAAGCCAACGGGCCGTTTCAGCGGATGGAACTTTCATTCTAATACCAGTTTAAGCATTTTAGACAATGAAATTTCGTCTGAAGTGTCGTATATGTGTCCAACAGCTACATGGTTTGACATTGCCCAACTGGCATTGTAGACCTCTACCAGTCTAGACTATGTACCAATCAACTCAGCAATTTAATCGCGTTATTCCTATTCATTTCCTTATCCATAACATCAGAGCCTGGTGTCGGATCGAAAACTAATGGCGCCATCTTGCAGCCCGAGTATGGTCTATGTGACAAATATAGTGGTCGTAGAGCCCATTTCTTTATTCATTTCCTTATCAAGAACAACCTTCCCTAGAAACTGAATGGTGAAATATCATGTTATAGAACATTAACACATGCTAGTCTAGGACATCTAGGGCGTTTCTAAAAACGAACACGGCTGGATCTGTCGGAAATTGATAGCAAAACCCAGCACCGCACTTCCGTTTGTGCATAACTCCGTTGGTGAAACCCCGATGACTCTGTACTCTGACTCTGTATTGCTGTGTACTCGGTAGAGATTTCCACTTCTGCTTGCACTTCCGATCCACAAAAGAATTCCCTCGTCAAAAATTTAAATAATAATGTTAGTTTGGTGAAGATGTTATGCTCATTCCATAAGATTCTGGTCACATGGACATCTGGACATACCACCTCACATGTCCGTTTGAACATTAGGAAAGTTCAGCCTTCTGAATGAAAGCATATCTCGGTTTTATTGTCATCCGAACTTCATTCATGAACTAAGTCCGCATCAGAAGTTGATCAGAAGAAGGGACAGCTCTAACCATAATAGCATGTAATTGTTAACGTATCTTGCTTCTCTATCATTCCTGCACGTGGTTGGTACTGCGCAAGTGAACGATAGCGCGCTATGTCGGTTGTAACATAGAATAGCCTAATCTGACAAGAATGTGTATTACCACACCGCATTATATGCCGATAGACGGCCGGTGTGAAAGGGACGAATCCGGTAAACATTGTCTCTTTGCCTATGTTTCTCTATCTATGTTTGGCTTTAGGAAAATATTTTCTGAGTTGCAAATCAGGAGTAAATGTCTTAATTTGGTTAACCTATCTGGTCTGGGCGATTTGGGACCTGCCCAGGCTTGGTGAGTGGACATCCAAGCCCCCCCCCCCGCCTCTCCCCCTTAAATATTTTACTTACTCATTAATCTAGTGAGCTGAAACTTACCGCAGTATACCCTTGAGTCAAGCCCCACTGTAAATGTAACAATATCCAAGATGACCGCAATCATGACGTAACGTTGAGGTTATTCTCAAAAACACATTTCTTGGACGATTTTTCAGGCAGATTTTTCGATTTTTTTTCACTGCATTATAAATTAGTAAATAATAATCTAATTTGAACTATAATAACTTTTGCTCACTTTTCCCCGCAGAAAAGCAGGAATTTTAAAGAAAAAGAATATCACCTTTCTTGTACATGGTCGTCAGTTTAAATTTACCAATGATCTTCTACTCGAGGGTTTCTGCAGGAAGGTTCAAAATGACCCCAATATGATAAAACACAAAATGACTTAGTGTCAGCCGTCAATTTTTTGTCGTTCCGTAGATAGGGCAGAGCGTTTGGTAGTGGGGCCATAATGCCCCCCTCACAAGGCCTGGAATGGTTAATAGATAGGAGCCAGCAGACATTCATTCCTCTCAGACAATCGTTTCGTATAAACCGACATTGGGCACCAAATGTAATGTTTGATGTTATTGTTTGTTACAAATTGGTATCCATGCTACATTAGTTCTCTGTGTAGTAGGGCTCAATGTGGGAGGTGATAGCACCCGGATATTGGGCATAAATGACATGTTGAGATAAATTGTGGGACCAAATAAGGTCAAAATTGGTAAAAATAGTCACTACATTCATTCCCATCTTGATGTTTGTTACCAAGCTAAATTAGTTCAATGTAGCGTAATGCTTAAACTCACGCAAATTGTTGGAATTTGAGTCAGTTTAGGGTCAGATAAAATCAAGAGTAAGGGAAAAAAAATCTGTTTTATTTTATGTATATATGCACATAAATAAAGAAACACTATACGAATATAGAGCATGATGGGGAAAAAGATACTGTACTTCCCTCAAAGTACTTGCACATCTTTCGATGTTCTTCAGTAGGGCTGTGCTTTTCATTAATTACTTTTGTGTGTGCAGCATAGTTTAAGGTAGAGATGGATACCAGATAACTGCGGCAATTTGAAGTCACTCTGATGATCGAAATATGCATAGTAGAAGAAATAGATATCCAAGCTCATCGCCAATATTATGATAATAATCCTCCATACAGTTATCATCGAGGATACTTGGCTGCAAAATTAACGACCGTAGGTATTAAACGACGATAATACGCTTCAAGATTTTGTTCTTAACATTAATAGCTCGACCTTCAACCATTGCTGAATGCGACATTAAACCTTAATTCTCTGTCTCTCTCTCTCTCTCGACCTTCAACCGCATGATGCGAATCTTGCTCAATCTTGCAAGAAAACAAATATAACGAAAGACAAGCAGATTGAATATAACAGTTCCAAACCTGTAGTTGTCGGAGCATCAGTCACATATTTCATGATGGTTCCCTTGCAGTAATCTGAAAGTAAATATACTGATTAATCGTTAGCTGAATACTACTATCGCTGACACCGACTTGTTTTTGCTTAATTCTGTCCAATGTTATAAGTACATTTGCGTCATTTGAATCATTATTGTCATATTGGTGTGATCATATCTGATACCATCGATCATCTGAAATCAGTTTCATCTAGAGCATAGCAAACATGCAGCTTTATTATCTCGATGGTGTATGTTATTCCGCGATCTCAACAGCGTCTTACCAATTGAAAGACGTGGCACACGACAATTGGTGAACTGTGATTGGGGAAATAATAGCCACTTTTCATATGCTGTCGAAGGCGTATAACCATCTACACACTGGCAAGTCTTTATGCGGCATTTTCCATAGAATAGCAAGCATACTGCTTATAATCATTCGATTTTGTATGTGCTATTCCCCGATCCCATAAGCGTCCTACCGATTGAAAGTCTTGGCTCTCGACAACTGATGAACAGTGATTGCGGAAACAAAAGCCACTTTTCATGTATTGTCATAGGTGTAAAACCGTCTTCACACTGGCACGTCCCGTTGTGGCATTCTCCATGGTAGCCACAGCCATCCCCGTGAGTGCAGTTATCGCCATATCGTGTTCCATTCAGCTGTGGTTTCCGACACTTGAAGTTGTCGTAGCTTGCTATATAGCCAGTATGCCATGTGCAGGTACCATTAAGACACGGGGCATTGTGTATGAGACAGTCAGTATTCACAGTACAGTTCCCACCTACCAGAGACACTGAAATTATATAAAGGTGTAATTGTATCAGCAGACAACGCCGCACTTTAGAATATGCTATTAATTGCTTTAAGACCTGTTTTGATACTCTCAAATTAGATTAATACAACATGAACTGATTGTCGACACGGCAGGCCTGTCAACCGGATATCTCAGCCATAACCATACTGGTTAGATCACTGTTTGTTATCTCATATGTTGACCACGCGGTCTCGCCTTGATTCTGTTCGTTGGACAAGCAGCAAGATATTGGCTTCCAGAACACTTCATAACAATTACATTAACGTCAATAAATATTGTATTCTGCGGCTTTGAAGTCAGAAACGTTAACCTTCGCAAATATCGACATCGACACCAAATATACACACATAAATAGTTCTTTATATCTCCAGGTTATCCGAACTATTTATGAGACAGGGAACGTCCCGTTCGCAAGCCGGTGATCCTGTCCTTTGTACAATGATCCACGAACTGCGTTTTACGCCAAGTGACACCCAAATCAATAAACCAGCATACCAAGGAACATTAAATGTCCACGATGTGGTCGCAAACAGTTTCTAATTCGAAATGGTTACCAGTGTCACTTTCTCAGGGGAAAACTGCTTTTCATTCATATTGCCGTTCTAAGGAATTTACATAGTTTAATGATAGTTCTTCTGAAATGGTACACTATTCGAATTCCAATACAGACAGATTGTCGAACAAAGCTCGAGGAGACAGGTAACCCTTCCTTGATTCACGAAAAGTCGAAAGAAATACTCACGAATCAATCGAATTAGCCAGAACTACACTGTTCCGTTAAAGTTAAGATTTGTTGCTACCAATGCACCAACCATTGTGGCCGAGACTGTACTATCTTGAGAAAAAGCCTGATGACCCTCATTTTTTTTAGATTGATCCGATAAACTCTTGAACATTTTGAAGAAAATTAGCAAAATATGTGTTCCTTTATGAAAATATTGGCATTGTTCAAGGAATTCCTATTCAATTTTCTCTACTGGAGTCGGATCAAATCCTTAGAGTAGACCACATAAAATCCCAGAATATGCAAAAACATAGAGTACCAACAGTGACTCAATAATGTTATCCGTTCTTTTGGATTTTACGGGACTACACTATCTCTTGTGAAAATATATTAAAAATGACATTGTTTCCAAATTGCAAGGATCCTAAAATGATAATAGATCGAGGTTACGATTCCATGTACGAGGACAAGGAATACATTTTTGGAACAATTTATACAAAAGTTTACAAGATTTATGGTATACTGGAATCTACACAATGACCTGAAATTTCTGAACTGGCTCATACCGAATGGTCGAATAACTATAATCGACGGAAACAGATACATCATCTTTCGATGCATACAGTATGGACGCAACCATCACAGGAAGGCATATCAGATATACAGTGGCTATACTCATTAAGTTCGTTATGGTCCTGTGAAAATCTTCCAGGAAAAAATAATAAGTGAAAACGCCTTTATTGTTTTTTCTTTGAATTTGATACTAATGCTGTTAGTCTATGGGATTATGGACGCGGAAATTCTTTAATTGGAGCTATATGCAAGAGGTGGGAAAGATTAGCGACGTCTTGTGACTAAAAAGCAACCATATGGCCCTACAGGAAAGTATTCGTAGACACCTAACATTCAGACCCGAGAATACGGTGGATTCTCGAACGTAGCCTTAGTATCTCAGCCGCGGTTTTATTGCAGCTGTTCATGTGGAGACTATGAAGTATCCATACTTTAATTTTTTTCATAACTAAGTTTCTTACATATATGTCTGGTGCTTGAGAAGAAGTTCATGTGTCACGTGAGCTCGCACATGATGCGAATTAGGTGCAACTTTGCGTGTACAGGTATGTTTGAGTGCTGATCAACCGTATGAGTTTACTGCTAGTAAACCAGGTTCTTTACGAGATGAGGGGTCAACAGTTTTTCATAATTTGAGAACTCTATATTCCCAGTAATCTGTTTTACTGTCCCAAAAGTACTATTTTAGCAGACAAAATTCAGCGTCGTTAATCAGCGAAGATTTATCGCGTGCGCTCTGTTCGATTTTCTTACTAAGGATACCAGGGTAAAATTGACTGGCATCGTGTTCACCCAGCCCCTTGAGACCTGGTGATGTTGTTCTTGAGGAAAACATGTTAGAGATATTTTTCACAGGAATGTTCGCCTATTATTACGTAATATGAAAATGATTACCCTTGCGTCTATCGCAATGCGACTTACCCAAATGCAGGGTACCTCCCCCCTTGTAATCCCCACACACACACACAAACATGTTTTAAAGTTCGAGCTTCATCGTAAGTACACCAACCGAAAACGGAAGTTCACAGTATCGAATCACAGGGAGAAAGTGCAACATGCTCGTGAAATCACATTTCACTTCCACTGTCTTCCTTATCGTCCAAGTCATTATTCGTCATGTTTTGACAAATGCCTCTGCATTCAGAACAAGCAGTTGTACATTCCTGTGGCGGAACACTTCGGCGGCACCCACAGCGTAATGTCCCACAACCTGTCTTGCAGGTACATCGCACAAGCTGGAGAAGTGATTGGAGGGCAGGGTCAAGATCCGAGATCACTGGCTTTAGTCGTCCTTCCGATATCTTTCAACCCCAATCTACAGCCTGCAACGTATTACGCTGCCATTATCTTCTTATGGAGATCCTATTGCAGACTAAAAGTTCTCACCCTCTGGAGCCTCGGCTATAGGTTACTCTGTCCATGCTCCCGTGACGCACTTCCCACTTTCTTTTTCTTCTACTGCAGCCTTTAAGCGTGATGCGTAAAAGGCCGAGAAGAGTGCGGAGAGGCTGGCTTGAGCAGTCAAAACAATAGCAGGTTTAATTTGATAATAAATACAAACATTGTTTATAAATGTTTAATATTTATTGCTCAAATCTACACCTGCTATTGTTATGCCCCACTACCAACAGTATGGTGGAGAGGCCTCGGACTTTATTGAAGTGTAGAGTAACCGCTGAGATGATCAGAGATATATGGTACCATAAATTGCACCCGTTAGTATCCCTTGGCCTAGAGCTCTGTAGGGGCTAAGAGGCAATTCCTAGTAAAACGGTAAGAAGGGTAAACACCGGACTTCTGCACCCGAATACTAGTGGATCAACTGACCATGGCTGTACGGTACACTAATTGAACCCGTTAGTATCCCTTGGCCTAGAGCACTCTGGGCGCTAAGAGGCAATTACTAGTAAAACGGTAAGAAGGATAAAAACCGGACTTCTGCACCCGAATACTAGAGTACCAACAGATATGCTCTAATCGTCAATTTATTTCCTTGAAATTCTTGAATGTCCTACACAAAAGTACCTAAACGGAATGTATACTCACCTAGTGTCGGGGTCTTGACAGCTGGCTGGCTTGTAGTGGCGATCACCGATGTGCCGTATCTCTTAACCGTCTAGTTGCAGACTGGTCGGTCGGCCTGTTATCGGTGCTGCCCCCCCCACCCTCCCCCACTTTTCTTGAAAGCTAGGCGACCACATGCTGGGAAGCTACGAGCAGCCCTAGCGTGGTCAATGCAAGAAGATGTCCATAAACACACCCACTCTCAACCAAGAGGCCACAGTATTCTTGGTGATGTCCTGAGTAACCTTTGGGAGAAGAGAGAGAAGCAGTAGTCGACAAGAACCTCTGATTGGATCGGAACGGGTGAGGTAGTGACGTATTGCTCGTACTGGACATAGTAAGATGTCGACATCAAGGCCATAGACAAAATCTGGTAATGCAGGGATGGAATACAGACGTTGAGCACAAGGTCCTTGACATACAGTCTCATTCTTGGCGATGAACAAGGCGGAAGGAGATGCGTGACCAATCTGCCGTCCAAGTCATCGATTTCCTTTCCTAGGCATGAAGCTCGGATACTCTAGACGCCAGGGCGGAGGCCGCAAGGAAGACAGTCTTGCAGGAAATAGCTTTAATAGAGGCTGACTGTAGTGGTCCAAAGGGTGGGCGAAGGAATGCACGAAGAACCACACCAATGTCCCACTTCGGTAATAGTTGACGGGTCCGACGGGACTGTAAAGCACAGGCACGTATAAGAGCAGAGATGTTGTGATCCAGTCTAATGTCAATGCCCGCAGATAACTGTAGAACCCAAGCCAATGCTGACCGGTACCCTTCAATAGTGCTGCTTTGAAACTTCTTATCTCGGTGTAGGTGAAGAAGAAAATCCGCAACTATAGGAAGAGAGGCAGTGTCGGGATCGGAGCCTCGACGTCGACACCACGAGACGAAATATTTCCACTTAGACTGATAGAGCTGTGAAGTGGAAGATGGGTTGGAAGAAACCATCGTCTCTGCAACATCTGCTGAAAATCTTTGGTCTATGGGCGCACTCTGGATAGTCTGCAGACGTGTAGGTTGAGCCACTGAGGGTTGTGATGGAGTATCCCGCAAGGTTGGCTTAACAGGTTGGCCCAAACTGGTAGGCGACGTGGCGGGGCGGTGAGTAGAGGAATCAGGGCCGGAAACCACGGTCGACGGGGCCACCACGAATGATGCAGTCGTGTTGAACAATCTTCTGTAGTACTTCCTGCAGTAGGGCAATGGGTGGGTAGGCATATGCAAGGAAGTTGTCCCAACTGATCGATAGAGCATCGATGGCGTAGGCTCGAGGGTCCAGAACCGGACTGACGAATAGGGAAAGCTGTGCATTGTTCCTCGTCGCAAACAGGTCGATCAGAGGGGTTTCCCAGATGCTGGTGATGCGTTGGAAGACCTGTGGATGCAGTTGCCACTCGGTCTGCAGAACAGTGTCGGGACGAGAAAGGCGATCTGCTAGTACATTGAGCCGACCTGGAACATGACGAGCACGAAGCTGGCATTGATGTTGTAGAGCCCAGTCGAAGAGGGTCCAAACCAGACGAAATGTTGGATAGGATCCTGTGGTACCCATCTTGTTGATATGAGCAATGACGGTCGAATTGTCTGTTGCGATCAGAAGAGGACTCCAATGCTGGACTGCACAGATGACAGCTTTCATTTCCAAGAGGTTGATAGGAAGTTTGGCATCCGATGTCGACCACCTGCCGGACATCTCTTGGTCGTCTAGATGGGCTCCCCAACCTGTCTCGGACGCATCGGTGTAGAGATGGTGTAGTGGAGCTGGTGGTACAAAGGTACTCCCCGCATGACGTTGTAACGGGACTGCCACCAAATCAGATGTGGATGTAGAGACGTCAATACCGGAACTAGCGGATTGAGGAATGACATCTGAAGATACCCATGCAGGTGGTATTGCAGAGGCCGAACTTGTTTAATTAGTTAATCTCTTCACTGTAAAGTGGTGCCATCTATTGATACAGACACCTGGGAGCAGTAATTGTTTTCAAACTTCATCTGTAATTGAAAGTAAAACTTAGGACATCGCCATCTGAGGGGATCAGGGGTAGGGTACCCCTCTAAAATGGCATAAGGAGCCCTTAGATCACTTAAAAAACACATTCATATGGGAGACAGAGCCTATAAACATAGGTATAGACACCAGAATTATGTTGATACCTTTACCACAGGCAGAGCAATGGCTATTTTTGTACTTCGCAATTTTCATAAATCTTGATTATATATGCTATCTTAAACTGTGAAAAAAATATTGTTCCACTCCAGAGACTTTAGAAGACTGTTGATATATCATCACGGGTAGCAACCTGAACACATTCCAACAGATTTCGTTTCTGTTGCAATTAGTGGTGGGTTTGGCGAGAATTTAGCTGTATTGACTGGACTATAATCCATATAACAGCATTAGTATCAAATTCAAAGAAAAACAATAAAGGCGTTTTCACTTATTATTTTTTCCATGGAAGATTTTCACAGGACCATAACGAACTTAATGAGTATAGCCACTGTATATCTGATATGCCTTCCTGTGATGGTTGCGTCCATACTGTATGCATCGAAAGATGATGTATCTGTTTCCGTCGATTATAGTTATTCGACCATTCGGTATGAGCCAGTTCAGAAATTTCAGGTCATTGTGTAGATTCCAGTATACCATAAATCTTGTAAACTTTTGTATAAGTTCGGTAAATTGTTCCAAAAATGTATTACTTGTCCTCGTACATGGAATCGTAACCTCGATCTATTATCATTTTAGGATCCTTGCAATTTGGAAACAATGTCATTTTTAATATATTTTCACAAGAGATAGTGTAGTCCCGTAAAATCCAAAAGAACGGATAACATTATTGAGTCACTTGGGTTTGTTTTTGCATATTCTGGGATTTTATGTGGTCTACTCTAAGGATTTGATCCGACTCCAGTAGAGAAAATTGAAAAGGAATTCCTTGAATAATGCCAATATTTTCATAAAGGAACACATATTTTGCTAATTTTCTTCAAAATGTTCAAGAGTTTATCAGATCAATCTAAAAAAAATGGGGGTCACCAGGCTTTTTCTCAAGATAGTACAGTCTCGGCCACAATGGTTGGTGCATTGGTAGCAACAAATCTTAACTTTAACGGAACAGTGTAGTTCTGGCTAATTCGATTGATTCGTGAGTATTTCTTTCGACTTTTCTTGAATCAATGAAGGGTTAGCTGTCTCCTCGAGCTTTGTTCGACAATCTGTCTGTATTGGAATTCGAATAGTGTACCATTTCAGAAGAACTATCATTAACCTATGTAAATTCCTTAGAACGGCAATACGAATGAAAAGCAATTTTCCCCTGAGAAAGTGACACTGGTAACCATTTCGAATTAGAAACTGTTTGCGACCACATCGTGGACATTTAATATTCCTTGGTATGCTGGCTTATTGATTTGGGTGTCACTTGGCGTAAAACGCAGTTCGTGGATCTAGCGGCGTAGGGCGACAACACGGCCTCTGTGCCATATATCAATCCGCCTGACGATGGCTTGAATAAATCCCGCTCCCCTCGCTATCGGCGATCACAAACGGAGCGTGAGAGGGTGTAAGATTCAAATCCTTTTCGTGAGATGCAAGATGACCACCATGATTACGTCACAGTAACGTCATTTCCAAAGAGGCATTTTTGGACGATTTTTTGGTCAGAATTTTCGTATTTTTTATTCATGTGCGTTCTTCGCAAAAACTGCATATTAAATTAGCACATAATAATGTGATATGAAGTAATACAGGTTTTATCCAATTATCCATTCAGAAAAGCACAAATTTTGAAATCTGCCGAAATCGTTGAATTCTGGTACCCCAAATGGCCGTCATTTTGAATTTACCTGTGATCCTTTGCTCGGGTTGTCATAAAAAATATGCTCAAAATGACCCCAATATAATAATCTACATAGTCACGGAGTCTCAGCTTTCTTTTTGTGGTTCCAGAGATAAGAGCAAAACCAACGATGTGTGGGGGGGGGGGTGTGGAAAAGGTCCTCTCCCCCCTCAGGTGAGTAGGGTTAACATGTAACTTCGCGTTTATCGTCCCTTAGGGTATTTATTTTATATAGAGCTTTCCATGATGCATGGCAAGTGTGGTAGATCTCCAAGTTAAGGCATTGTACAAAGGACAGGATCACCGCCTTGCGAACGGGACGTTCCCTGTCTCATAAATAGTTCGGATAACCTGGAGATATAAAGAACTATTTATGCGTGTATATTTGGTGTCGATGTCGATATTTGCGAAGGTTAACGTTTCTGACTTCAAAGCCGCAGAATACAATATTTATTGACGTTAATGTAATTGTTATGAAGTGTTCTGGAAGCCAATATCTTGCTGATTGTCCAACGAACAGAATCAAGGAGAGACCGCGTGGTCAACATATGAGATAACAAACAGTGATCTAACCATTATGGTTATGGCTGAGATATCCGGTTGACGGGCCTGCCGTGTCGACAATCAGTTCATGTTGTATTAATCTAATTTGAGAGTATCAAAACAGGTCTTAAAGCAATTAATAGCATATTCTAAAGTGCGGCGTTGTCTGCTGATGCAATTACACCTTTATATAATTTCAGTGTCTCTGGTAGGTGGGAACTGTACTGTGAATACTGACTGTCTCATACACAATGCCCCGTGTGTTAATGGTACCTGCACATGCCATACTGGCTATATAGCAAGCTACGACAACTTCAAGTGTCGGAAACCACAGCTGTTCAGATATGTGGAATACAAGGGCATAATTCAGCTGTGTTTCTGCATGGTGGCAAAATATGTTTGTATTGTCACATCTCATAAGTGCAAGGTGACAATATATATTACGGCCTTAAACTGAAGCAGCGAACGTGTGTGTTTGCAAAATGGATATGGGAAATTCTTAATCATCTTCAGCGGCCAGGACATTGAAACTGAAGTTTGCATCACATCTCCTTATAGTCTCAAACAAGAAAGTGTTAAAACTAGTTTCCTCTATAGAATAACAATCATACGGCTTTATCATCATTCGAATGTGTATGTGCTATTCCCCGATCCCATGAACGTCTTACCGATTGAAAGTCTTGGCTCTCGACAACTGATGAACAGTGATTGGGGAAACAAAAGCCACTTTTCATGTATTGTCATAGGTGTAAAACCGTCTTCACACTGACACGTCTCGTTGTGGCATTGTCCATGGTAGCCACAGCCATCCCCGTGAGTGCAGTTATCGCCATATCGTGTACCATGCAGCTGTGGTTTCCTACACTTGAAGTTGTCGTAGCTTGCTACATAGCCAAAGGAACATGTGCAGGTCCCATGAACACACGGGGCATTGTGTATGAGACAGTCAGCATTCACAGTACAGTTCCCACCTACTAGAGACACTGAAATTATATAAACATGTCAGTATCAGTAGAATACACTGCCATAGAAAGATATCATTAGCTGACTTAAATTGAATTAATACAATACGAACTGATTGACGGGCACGGTAAGCCAGTCTTCCGAGTTTTCGTCTACCAGAGATCCCTATATTCCATAATTGATTCACCAGTGTTTGTCGTCTCATATGGTGATGGTCTTTTTTAGATTATGTTCTTTGGACGCGCAACATGATATAGGTTTTAAGCACACTTTACATAGGAATTACATTTTCACCAGAACATAATGCGTTTTTAAGCTATGAAGTCCGAAAGGTACACATTCACAAACATGCAAGCTCATATAGCAGATTATTTCTCTATATCTCCAGGCTCATAGAATCATGAATTCGCAAATCTGCGATCCTGCTGTTTTACAAGTTGGACATCTGCAAACCACATGTCATATATCATAGGCAGTTATCTATCAACAATCCCTTTACGGGACGACACACGCGAGGTATGAATAAATTTCTGGAACAATAATGTCATAAAATTATCGGAGTTTCACAAATGAATGACTTCAGATTCATTCCACATATATACATACTTTTAACTAGCTCGATTACTAGTTTATTCCCCTGTAGGTCAAAATAGGTTTAATAAATGTAGGCGCACACCCCGACTGCGAATACTTCAAAATTGTGAGTACTATACGAGCGACCAGTCCGTCATTCAATATTCGGCCGTCGTCCCTTAAAGAATATCCGCCTCAATAATCCAAAGGCCTAAGTCACGTAATAACATTAGCACCAAATTAAAAGGTAACTCATAGTATCGGTATACTTAAAACGAAGCTAAATTCCTGCAAGACAGAAGCGGTCAACAGTTTTCAATGACGCCAGCAAGACATCATGATGTTCCAAATATATCAAATCCGTATCGCTGATCAGTATTTATAATCCATATGATATACATGTACGTTGTCTAGAGTATGATGTATCTCTATCACGCTTTGATTACGTGTGTTACTATGAGAATCTTGAATACTGATATAATCTGATCTATCGACAAGCATGCAGATCTTTTGTGTAAACTTGAAACGATGCTGAATATATCGACAATATGGACATAAATCCGCTTGTACTGGAGAATCCCGTTAGAGGGCAGACACGGTCACTTGAAAGAATGTTGTATTTAAATGGTTTTTTGAAACTGGATTTTGTGTTCTCCAAATTTCAAGACAATTACACCACATCGAAGGAACGCTGGCAAAATGACTTGGCGAAATCCGAGTTATTTTGCTTCATGGCCAAAGTTCGCCGTGTTGTCATCCTACTATCCTGAAGAAGGCCGCTGAACCCCCCCCCTAATTTTCATTAGATTTGTCGACTTAGCGTTGTTTAAGAATGCTGTTTTGAAGAAAAAATTGAATTATGCTCTACTTCTAGTTGAAATATAACACAAATGACATATATTTGCCGAATTTCTGGAACCTTAAATAACAAAATAATAAATCGAGGTTGCGATAACGTGTACGATGTCAAGGAATACAATTTGGATAAATTTACCGAACTTGCATAAAGCTTACATGATTTACCGTATCTTGGAACCCCTTCTCCGAGGCTACACAATAAACTGAAACTTCTCGACAAGCTCATGTCGTATGACCAAATAAGGAATACATGTACCAGTATATTGGCAAAAATGCATCACTCGTATCTCACATATCAAAATGATAGGAATTTCATGTGATACATGTGACATGCGATTGACAGCTCTGGTGATAAAATATGGCAGTGGTTATATTTATCAATCTGCATGGTGAGGTGAACAGCTTCCATAGCAAAAGTAGAGAATGCGAAAGTTGTGCATGCGAGATGTAACCCGATTCACTTCATTTGTTTTTCCAAACTTAGTTCATCACATGTATGTTCCGTGCTGGGACGAGGTTCATGTGTCATACATGTGAGCTCGCACATGATTCGCCTGAGATACAACTTTGCCTGTGTATGGATGGATGAGTAAACTTTACAGCTAGTGAACAGCGTTCTTCAAAGGATGTCGCCAAACAAACAATTTTAATCACCATACATTGGATGTAGTGGCATATGATTTCGAATGCGGCTAAAATGTATGGACAATGTTAAATAAATACTACAATCACGTACCATACATTTCCAATACATTTTGAGCGACCTTCACACGTTTGTTCTACTATAAATGTCTCGGAAATAAAATCGTTTGTGTAGTGTCAGTGGTCAGCAATATCGTATGATTTGAGGACGATATAATCTTGGTACACTGTTTATTTTCTGTATCCAAAGAACTACAAACAAAATTCACCGTTGTTTACCAGTGGGGATTTCTCAGACGCACTATGTTTCTTTAGCGTTACACGGTGTTCAAACAACCCCTTGAGATCTAGTGACCTCAGATTTACTCGTGGGAAACACGTTACAGATATTTACCACCGAAATGTTCATCTAATTTTATCTAATATGAAAATGATGACATTTATGTCTATCTTGACTCCGTTGAATCTTACCTGTCGTGCAGTGTCCGGGATGTATTTTAGCACTAAACCCAATATCGCATTGGCAGACGTGATGCTCACAGTTTCTCGCGGTACAAACTGATCCACTTGGACACTCAGCATCCTGTCTACAGTGTTCCCCCCAACGCCCTAAATATAACGAAACAGACGAGAACATCGTAATATTGACGATTAATATATCTAAAATAATCAACACAGGAGAAAATATGTTATCGCTATGTTTTCTTTAGGTGATGGCAACAACAAATACATTGCATTGATTCGACGGCTATTCCGGCTATATTTGTCGAAAGATTTATAAACAGATTGCAATGCCCACACATAAATGCAGTCGGGATCATTGATGGAAGGCAAATGTGGTTAAACAGTGTTTTACCTCAGCCAATCCTTCGTACGCAAGTAAAAATATTATATTACTTATACGGAACACCGGGCTCACCAAGTAATAGCTTGAAACTGAGGAAGACACACCTAAACCTAAACATATCCAAACACGTCCAAAACCAAAACATAACCGACTCACCGCCTGTAGTCAGGAGTAAAACCACAAGGAGTAAGAGTATTTTTCAGCCGCCAATCACAGTTGCGCAAAATCGGTGTCATGCCAACGTACGCGAGGACCTTTAGCGACGAACACCAGACATACCGACTGGGCTATGGCCCGTAGCCAGGGGGGGGTTTTGGGGTTCGGGGAAAACCCCCCCTTTCGGAAATATTACATATTTTTCTCATATAAATGCCCTTTTCAAACTGAAGCGAACCCCCAATTTGCCCCTTGTCCCATACAACGAACCCCCTGATGTGCCCTTTTGGAGTTGTGGCGAACCACCCTTCAGTAAATCCTGGCTACGGCCCTGATTGTTTACATTCTGTGAGCGGTCTCATTTAAAAAAAATGTATAGTTTTGTTAATTAAAAAAATGTATAGTTTTGTTAATTAAAAAAAAAAGTGTTTTGATCCCATAAACGTATGTGTTCGATGAAACTGGGGCGGGGAGGGAAAGATTTTATTTTTATGGTCAAGTGTACATATTCTTGTTTGGCAGATCGTATTTCATCAAAAAACATGGGGAACCCTCTCCACAGAGTAGGCATTTTACACAAAAAAAATATCTGAACCCTCTTGTAGGCGAAGGTGATGTCCCCTGATTCGCACATTTCCATCTATTTTGCCTGTATAGGGTGGTGGTCAATTTTTGTGGATTTTACTATGGGCTGTGGGGTTCTTCGTCTCACCATGAAAAATACGATGGGAAAAGCTATGAAATTTTACCTCCGTCGATCAGACGGACGTCTAGGAGCGCAACGTGAAATCTCCCGCCAAATAATTGTCATATGGGGAACCCACGACTCATAGTATTTCCAATAGGGATCGTCATGGTTCCCGACGAAATCTTGAATCTTTCTTTGGACACAAATGAATGCTTACGTCACAAAAGGTGTGTATCCTTTGCAGCGCTTCCACCGGGTCTCTTTATTCGAGGGTACTAAATTCGCGCGTGTACAGTATAGCTTCGCGCTGGTACAGATTGCCGGTTTTCGACGAAGACAAAACTGCGCTTTCATAAAAAGTAAATTTTCACGAAAGAAAAACTCGCATTCCAGATAGTATAATTGGAAACTTCTTCGAGAATCTCTGAATCGGCAAAAAGATAAAGGCGAGTGTCATTCACAAGGATGCTAGTCGGAAGTGAGAAGTCAAATTCAAAGTCAGAGGTCAAAAACGTAAAACTCCGAAGAACTCTTTCGGCTTTTTCTTTTCTTTTTTTTAGTTGGGGGGTGAGGGTTGGGGAGATAGCGACTGAAAAAAAATATCTTCCCATGCTTCAATCGTTATCTGTGAATCCGATCAACAACCTAGCCGGATAATCTGTCAAAAATTATACGTCGTCTGGGTAAGGTTGAAGGGTCATCGGAAGCTCGAACTGTGATACAGGCAAAAACTGCTGTTGTTGTAGTCTGGAAAAATAACTCTGCCTCACGAGGCGCTCTCTCGGCTTTTTCTTTTCCTTTTGTTTGAAGATGGGGGGGGGGGGGGGGGAGATAGCGACTGGAAATATATATCTTCCCATGATACTTCAATCGTGCGCTCATGAATTCCACGGAAAAGCGGACATTGCTAAACAGCCCTTTTTCGCATAAAATTCACTCCACATTCTGTCGTAACCCCTATATTAGCATGCTGTTTGTTCTATTCGCTTCCTATGATCCCCGGGAACAAGCCAATAATAGAGAAGATGTGTTTTAATAGCGAAATATTTTCCCCGCAATTTTTGAACATGAAGAACTCGGGAAATTCTAAATTGTCAAAGAAGAAAAATTGCACTTTATTGAAAACTATACTATTTTGAAACATCTGCAGAAAAGATATGCATGTGGCGGGAGCTGTACACCTTAGTAAAAATAAGAGGTCAGAGTTTTAATTTTCGAAGTAGAAGAGATAAATTCACTCTAGGAATATTTTTTTGAAGAAAATGTGTAATTAATAAAGCACTTTTACCGATAAGATTTAAAAAGCGCACTCGTGATTCCATCACGATTTTTTGTCGATTCCGTCACGGACTAGATTTAACCCCTGGGATGATCCAGTCGCGTTTTTCTCACGATGAAAAAAATCTTATCATCCTTGGGTACTGTATGTTAGTAAGAGATGTCATATAAGAATAGTCAGATTGAAACAGAGCAGCAAAAAAATAGACAAGCAACACTAGTCAAGAGTCCTGTCCGTTTCAGGTGATTCCGTCACGAACATTTCGAAGCATGATTTACTGAAAATGCTGGATCATCTGTAGATTTTTCATGGATCCGTAAACAGATGTCATATAGAATAGCAAACTAAACTTGAAACTACATGGGTATGACCACGGAACTTCCGAGTACATGACTTTGAATAAAGAAAAAGTCTTCCCAACGAGGAATCCGTCACGGTGGAATTCATGATCTGTAAATCCGATCAACAACCTAGCCGGACAATCTGTCAAAAATTATCCGTCGTCTGGGTAAGGTTGAAGGGTAATCGGAAGCTCGGACTGTGATACAGGCAAAAACTGTTGTTGTTGTAGTCTAGAAAAATAACTGGCATGCACTCTATGGAGAAGGGCCTCGTGAGGCACAAAGTGCAATTTTTTGTTGTTGTTTATCTGCAAATCCGCTCAACTCGATGGGTATCTTTCACTTGTTCTCACAGTTGCCTGGCCTGTGTGATATTGGGTGGTCGAAGTCTACGTATAGTTTTTTTCAATAAATTATGGAAATTAATATAAACATATATTTTTTTAAATAGATTTTTTTATAAGTGTATTTCTCTTTCATCTTTGGCTCAATTAAAGTCATTCTTTAAAATGTGAAGCCGAGTTAATACAGTTTTTAATTATCTACCAAACCCTGTCCTCTATGACATAGAATAAAAGAGAAGTTGGGAATAGAACCGCTCAACACAGTCATTTCTAAACATCAAGTTGTACATAAGTATTTTTACTTACTCTGTACAAGCTGAGGGCATTTTTGTGGCTTTTGAAAATTTTGAGATTTTTGCGAGTCTGTCCATATTTAACTAAGCGACGTCCAAGCGAGCTAATGTGCGCGCGTTATATTCATATCAAGTATGGTGCGGCTTGTGTTCAATGAGGCTTGGAATGTTTATACAATTAATTTTCTTCTCACCGTTACACAATAAATATTTGCTGCGTGGAATCCAGTCATTTGTTCCATAGGGGCAATATTCTCATCAGCCATCACCATTCAATGTGAATGTGATACATGTACACGTCCATGGTCATTGATACAGTAAGGTGAAGGCGAAGGTGACCTGTAACACCAGTATACAAAATTATACCAAGCGCATTGAATCCTCATCATATGATGTTGAGACAGATCAGAACGAAGTGTCGGTAAAATGAGGTGTGTTTTGAAGAGCATTCTCTCATCAATGATGATGCTATACTGTACACATACAAAATATGAAATGTTGCTGTGTTGGGCCTATAGCACAAAATCACAAGCAAGTTGGTACAACTAGGCACACAGGGTCTCATTTCTGTCGCTAACGTGTTGATTTGGGTGAGGGGATCCTCTCATGGGGAGGTGTGGGTGGGATGGGGCCTAATGTCTCAAGCACTTTTCCAGGTTTTCCATCAATATACTCTATTCCATACCCCAATATTTCAAGCACGTCAAATGAAACAAAAATTATTTGCTGGGAATGTGACTTTCACGTCCCTGTCTGGACATGCTAGTGAGGAACCCTCAATCCCAGATTAATTACCATTGATGAAGCTAACGTCCAACAAATGCAAAATTGAGCTTGGCATCCGGCCGTATGTTATTCAGTGATGTATGTTGCCTCGACGGAGGTCTTTGCGCTCATCCAGCGCTTGTTTTTTCAGTACCGGGTAGGTCTGTATATAGATCCATACTGGTTCAGTGCATAGGTGCATACTGGGTGAACATTTTGAGGTCTAGGTGGATCACTAGTGGATCGATGATGTCGTATGCGGTCCGGCTGGACTAGTGTGTTCTTTGTTGCTCAGACAGGCCGTATTATGGAAATAGCCGTTTTGAGGTCGAGGCGAGCCCCTAGTGGGCCTATGGTATCGTATGAGGTATCAATGTAAAGCAGCCGTGAAGGAGCATGCGACTGGACTAGTGTGTTGTTTGTTTTCAACATTGTGCGGGCCGTATTATGCAAATAGACGTTATGGGGTCCATTTCACTCCTCCTGCTCCTCCTCATCCTCCTCCTCCCTCTTCCCTCTTCCCTCCTCCTCCTCCTCCTCCTTCCTCCTTCCTCCTCCTCCTCCTGCTCCTCCTCCCCCTCCTCCTCCTTATCCTCACTCCTCCCTCCTCCTCCTCCTCCTCCCTCCTCCTCCTCACTCCTCCTCCCCCTCCTCCTCTCCTCCTCCTCCTCCTCCTCCTCCTCCTCACTCCTCCTCCTCACTTCTCCCCTCCTCCTCCTCCTCACTCCACTTCAAAATGTTATAATAAGGGAATAACTGTTGTATATATGTTGTGTTCTCTGTTATAAAATGTGTTTTTCATACAACATTGTGAGTTTGGGTTCTTTTGTATACCGTAGTTAACCATTTGAAAAGAGCTAATTGGCTCGTATTGACCTTGATGACTGACCCTCGTATTTATGGCCCATGTGCCTCGTTGCCCCTGGTGGTAAAAACTGGAACTAGGGGAGATTTTCATTTCATTTCATTTATTCACCAATATAATAAAAAAGATGATACAGTTCGGCGATAGTTACCAACAATATTCAAAATAGGTTAGCCGATATAAATAAATATGTATTGGCGGGATTAAAACCCCATGGGGCTTGTTTTATCCCTATATGACTAAACAAAATAGTTTAATTAGTATTGGCGAACATGTAAGACATATTGTATAAATTAATCATTCCCCTTATATTGATGGGTTATGTTGATGTTCCTGTTGATGTGGAGTTTGAATAACCGATTTTTCTCACGGATTGATTTTAATATGCCATAACTTATCCAGGGTTTCGATATTTTTGCCTTTTCTACTATTTTTGTGATAAGAGGGAAACAATCATTGTATATTGCGCTAAATTCGTTCAGAAATAGATCCAGAGCAATATCCACATCGGGAGGATCTGAATCGATGACTTGACTCCAGTTAGTATTCTTAATGTTTTCTATAAACGTTTGTTTTTGCTCAGAGGATATCCTACGATAACAAAAACTCGATTCTTTAGAAATGATCTCATCTACACTCTTATTAATATGGAATACAGGAAAATGGTCGGTCACATCTGAAAGAAGTATACCAGAGAGAAGTCCACCTTCGTGGAAATTTGAATAAATATTGTCGATTAATGAAGCGGAATTGGATTTGACCCGGTTGGTTTGGTTATCTTAGGAAAGAAATAATTGGATTTCATATTTTCTATGAATTCCTTAGACGGTCCATGGCGGTCTGTTTTAAATAAATCAATATTGAAATCCCCCATGATAACGCATTTTTTCTTTTCATTTTTGATGGTCTGCATAATATCCGACATATGAGAGTTAAAATAATTGACATTTTTTATCCGGAGGTCGATATATAATACCAAATAAGTAAACTGTTTGGGTTATTTGTGATTCAACAAAAAGCGATTCATATTCTCCATTGTCATCTATATATGACAGGTATATGCATAGCACTAGGCCACCGCCTTTCCTGTTTTTTTTTCTAGAGGAAGTGTATGGTTCATATCCAGGTATAGTATACAGTGACTCGGTGACTGGATTAACCCTATCTGGCCTGGGCGATTTGGGGTGTGTCGCAGCCTGGGTGGGGCGGCGGAAAGTGCCCCCCTATATATTTTCTCTACCACTAAGGCTAGAGCGCTGAAACTTACCACACAGTATCTTGGGTTCAAGCTCTACCGGAAAATGTAAAAAAATCCAAGATGGTCGCCATGATGACGTCACAGTGAGGTCATCTTCTCGGAAGCCATTTTTCGGCCTTTTTGGGGTCGATTTTTCGAAATTTTCATTTTTCAGATTTTTCTCTCGAAAAAAATCTTATAAAATAGAGAATAATTAGTTTTGCATAAATAATATACTTTTAAGGCATTTCAAGTCTAACGATAAATGCGGGTGCATTTACAAAACAGCACGAAAAGTCTATCTGGATATCGACATATAGCCAAGGACACGTAAACCGATTATCTTGGAACGAGGCTTATAAAGGGGGCATCCTTCAAATAAACTATCTTTTGCTTTGCTTGATCCTCCTTTGGTAGACTCTGTAACCGTCTCGATAATTCATACCGGCGTTGTGCAAGGGGTGGGGGAAGACATGGCACAGCACTGAAACCGTTACCCCTGGGGAGTTTGCGGGCCGTTTCAAGAACTAAATCTCGATCTTCCAACCGAAGAAATCTCACATGAATATTCTTCTTATCCACTGGACCCCCCGACAATCTATGAACGGACTGAAATAGGAAGCTATCTACTTGATATGTAGGCAATTTCAGACGATCAATGAAAGCGGCTCGAACTACCCCGTCTATTACTCTAAGTTTCTCTTGGCTCGACCCGGGAATTCCCTTCATTATCAAGTTCCATTTTCGTCACCATAAGTCCAATTTCAGTCTTTCGTTTTTTTCAGACTCGAGTTGTTTTCGTAATTTAGGGATGGTGTGCTCGTGAATTTCTTCAAGGCCCAGATCGACGTTTTCCACTGATTTTTCAATATCACTGACCTTGTTTTGAATCTTTTTCACCTTGGATGACAAAGTTTTCAATTCAGTGGCAAAAGTGACGTGTAATTTTACAAAACACTTACTGATGTCCGACAGGTCAGATAACTCCGGGTTGTCAGGTGACCCGGAAGTGACCTCTGTGCACCGTTATTAAGATACGCTTTGCAAAAGGGGATATGAACCCTTATTGACCTACATTTTTTTTGTTCTTAATATTATTAATATTCGCTGTTGTAAAAAGGGAAATTGGAGCCTATTTCTCCGCAGATGACCGCCAGGGGGCGCCAAAGATGACCGCCAGGGGGCGCCAAAGATGGCCGCCAGGGGCGCCACCAGTCCCTTTTTTGTTGCACCATTATTAATATCCGCTATTGTAAAAGGGGAAATTGGACTTTATTTTTCCGCAGATGGCCGCCAGGGGGCGCCACCTGTCTCGTGACGTCACTTCCTGTGCCCACTGGCTCGCACTCACTCACTCACTCACTCACTCACGTGATGACTGGTATATATGGCCAGGTGCCCTCGTTGCCCCTGGTGACAAAAAACTAGGGGGGAGATAACTCCAGGTTAGTTTAGTTTAAACTTATTTTATTGTACAATTAAAGTACAAAGGATCGGGGTAAAGTTCTTTCAACTTACTGACCCCTCTCCCTACAAGCTTATGTTACATTTAATTATTAATATATAATCATATATACATTACTGACAATATACTTCCACATAACATATTGTCTAAATATACAGTTTTGAATACAGTTTTCAAATACTTCATCAATATGTTTCATATATATAATATACACAATATGACACATTGTTTATCCTAGATTTAACATGATATTTACATATATTACGAGACAGAACACAGAAGTGCGCAGCTGGAAAGTATTATGGGGCCCGCCTTCTCACAGTTCGCAACTGGGGACACTGTTTTGCTTAATAAATCGTAAACTGTTTTTGATAAATGTTTGAGTTGCAGTGCATAATACAGAATTCGTTTCATCTGTGAAGAATCTATTTCCCCAAAGTAGATCGTGAAGTGTATAATCTTGAGAAATTTTCGCTCGCAGCTCATCTCTAATTGTGTTGTACAACGGACATACGAAAAAGAAATGATTGGCATCCTCTCTTGGTTCTCCACATTTACAGCTTGAAACATTAGACAAGTTTATGCGGAAGAGATCAACATTTAATTTGCTACATTGATGTCTCAGTTGGGTATGAATTATGTTAATTTCGCGAGTGCCTTGCCAGAGATATTTAGCTGTACACTTTTGATCAGTGATGGAATATTTAAACGACGGGAGTGATGATTTATTTCTTGTGTCAACACTGAGATTGTTCCATTCATGTATAACTGATGGAATGAAAGAGTTTTTTAAAATAGAAAGCCTAGCTCTGGGTATCACGTAATCAGAATTATTCCTTAGATTATATGGGGTCGTTTGCCCTACAAGGGGTGTAACCGAATCTGCTATGTATTTTATAACTCCAGGTTGTCACGTGACCTTTTGACCCGGGTGTGACCTTTTGACCCGGGTGTGACCTTTTGACCCGGATGTGACATCATAGTGACGCGAAAAGCCGAGTATGGCCCTGGGACTACTATTTCTATCCGGGCCGCATCACCGCCGGACTACTTTCTGGCCGCCTCACCGCCAGACCGCAGAAGAATACATGTCACGTGACCGGAAGTAGCCTTTGACCTTTGAACCCGGGTGTGACCTTTGACCTTTGACCCGGATGTGACCTTTGACGGCTTCTGATTGGAAGAGAGCTCTGTGACGTCATCGATGACGTCATCTCATTTGCATAAATAATACCCAATTTAGCCTTTATATACTACTATCGTGTGTACAGGAGTCATAGAACATGGATGATATATATATATTATCAGGATACTGTGTTGTTCCCGCACTTTGTATCAGCTCGAGTTCTCGGAGTCTGGCATACTGACTGTAAAACATAATTCCTGAATCAAGAATCGTCTGCGGTCTCGGTCGATACGACGATCCAGTCAGTGTTAAAGGTACGTTTATAGATCGACGCATGACCGATGGCTTAAGCCCAAGTCCCACTTAAGCGAAACATTTTACGAAACTTTGCGATGTATTGGTCGTAATGTTTCGTAATCAATCGCTTTACAAAAGCCGGTTTTTCCCGTCATTTGGGGCGAATAGATACGACATGTTTTACGAATAATTACGACTGTTTGCGATGCAGTTACAAAGAAATACGATACTTTTACGACTTTTGCGAACATTTACGAAGTGCATACGACTACTTGCCATTATTTCACGATGTCTTGCGAATACGTACGAAGGTTTTACGACGTTTTTAGGACGTTGTTATGACAGGTTGGGTCAAATGTTTACGACTTCTTCGTATACAATCGTTTCCTAAGTAAAGCCCAAGTCCCACTTAGGCGAATTCCTTTACGAAGCTTGACGATTTAAGATCGTAAGTATTGGTAAGATTCTCGCAAGCTATTCGTAAAGACATTCGCCAATTTCAAAATGTTCAAAAAATTCGCCAAGCAATGCGATTTTGCCTTAAGTCTCAAATATTCGTAATTTTATCGTAAACAATCATAAGTCGTCGTAACTACGTTGTAGTGCATCGTAATTAAGTCGTAATTTAATCGCCTTATTTGTAACAGTTCCGTTAATAATCGTCAAGAGAAAAATAAACACTAATAGTTACGATAACTTACGACAGGAAACGATGGTATACGAAGTAATCGTAAACATTTTACCCAAACTGTCATAACAACGTCGTAAAAACGTCGTAAAACCTTCGTACGTATTCGCGAGACATCGTGAAATAATGGCAAGTAGTCGTATGCACTTCGTAAATGTTCGCAAATACATCGCACATATTCGCAACTGTATCGCACTGATTCGCCTAAATTTGGGTGCGAATATCGCTAACTGTTGTAAAAGTATCGTATTTCTTTGTAACTGCATCGCAAATAGTCGTAATTACTCGTAAAACATGTCGTATCTATTCGCCCCAAATGACGGGAAAACCGGTTTTTGTAAAGCGATTTATTACGAAACATTACGACCAATACATCGCAAAGTTTCGTAAACAACTTCGCTTAAGTGGGACTTGGGCTTTATCGTAACTATTAGTATTTATTTTTCATTTGACGATTATTAACGGAACTGTTACCAATAAGGCGATTAAATTACGACTTAATTACGATGCATTACAACGTAGTTACGACGACTTACGATAAAATTACGAATATTTGAGACTTAAGGCAAAATCGCATTGCTTGGCGAATTTTTTGAACATTTTGAAATTGACGCGGCGATAAAACCGTGGCGACGATTTTCTTACGAATTGAAGCGATGGCTTACGAATCATGGCGAATGTCTTTACGAATAGCTTGCGAGAATCTTACCAATACTTACGATCTTAAATCGTCAAGCTTCGTAAAGGAATTCGCCTAAGTGGGACTTGGGCTTTAGAGGCAGTTGTTGAAATTCACGGCGCGGAAAGTTCATCAGTGGTTTGGCGAGACGAAACTACTTGGAGGAACGAAATGGGTGGGATTTACGGTTTGCCCAGTGCCCTGTTCACCCTGTCAGCTGCATACTGTATACGGCCGTATTAAATGGGATAACAAAAAAATAAATAAAAAATACTACCGGAATTAGATCATGATTGGATTTTACAGTTTCTCTTGGATTTATCGAATCAAATATAATTTTTCAAATGAGTTCAATTGATTTGAATAAGAAAACACGTCATTGAATTGCTGTCTATTTTATAACTGTGGATCAACTGTCTGTCCCTGGAATTCAGACGTTTTCTATAAAGCGGTAGTCAAGCAGAGCTTGCAGGGGCAATTGCACTGATAATCCATGGCCAGACGGGGAGCGTGCAGTCCCCATCAAGGCGCCCTGGAAATGGAGATTTGCTGCATCGGTTATCACCCTCACCGAAGACGAACGGGGGGGGAATAGATCGGCGTGTTATTTTCAACGTTAACGGACTTACAACATATAGATTAAACAACATTACGAGCCAGAGTAGCCATGTGTTCATGCTTTCGTTCAGTTCTTGTCACTGAAAACGTGGTCACGCTGTAGAGCCACAGAGTTTGTCTTTCGTTCATTTGTATTCGCCATCAAGAAATAATTTTGAATACCGGGTAACAAGCCTATATTTGATTTTTGAGTCTTGGAATAAAACAGATGTTCTCATAATCGGCTACATTCTTTTTGTTGAAATTTTTACATCATTCAGTGTTACTATTAAAATTAATTCTCGCAAGTTGTTGTTCACTATGTGATGAACTTTTCAATGATTTCGTCGCACAGTAATCATCTGGTGATGTACGGCGGGTATGGCCCACCGTCAGTTAACAAGGCTCAGATTGACGGTTAGGAAGGCCAAAATCAGACTCAGAATAGGTTTAGTATATATGCATATCACAAGTGTAAATCCATTTGTATTGATCTGGAAATAGCCTTCAGAACGGATCAGCATGTGTGAAGTTTCCAGTTCTAGAACACAACGGGCTTCACGGGCTTCCCCCGGCAGGTTGCCAAGGTCACCGGCGAAAGTAGTTCCGGTTACCGAGTAGGGCGATACAGATATCGACTAGGGTGATACGGAAATAGAAAAGGGGAGTGTGTATCACTATCCTAGCACGCATAGGTATATGATAAAGTCATGTTTCAGTTTGCGATCCGGCCAGTTTGAAATTGTAAGGGTGAGATGCAATTTTATTTCAGAATACCCATCTGTAATGCCAGACTACGCCTGCATTGTATCTCCAGATTGTTATATCATATAGGTGAACTGACATTGTACAGAAGCGTATCGGAGTCAAGGGTCACAACCAGAATGTCGTCATATAAAAAAACCTACTGTAATTATGATAGCAATGTATATAGATTACGTGCTCTTTAAATCATATGTATACAATGTGCAAAACTACTTACCTGTGGTTATGGTAATACATACTGCTAGAAATATAAATAATATAACACTTGAATGTTTGATCGTCGCACACAAGCCCATGTCGTCAGAGATCAAACTTTTACTATGAATTCAACAAAATGACAACAGTCTGGATAAATGACCTGCATGAAATAACAGGGCAGGTGTTCTGTGTTCCTCTCTTACCACAAGCCTTATCTCAATTTCACAAGATAAAAGTTACACGTGGCTTAAGTAATGTATGCCAAAATATTTATCGGACACACTGTAGGTCGTCCTCTATCAGTTCGAAGAAGAATTTATATTTGAATTGAAGTGATCCAACGAGTGATCCTGAAGGATCTTGGCGCTCACCATTGTCCTATAATTGCAAGCTAATGACAAGAGGATCTTTTGTCATTGTTACTAAGAACAAACGACTGATTTGTAATTTTGTTTGCAGAATTTCGAATTTGAGCAAAAAAAAAAAACGAAAAAAGGGACACTGGAAAACACCAAGATATTATATTTATAAGTTTCAGGAGTTTCGATTTCTAGAAACTGTACTTGATGCCGGTTGTTATAGTACAAGTGAAATGAGCAAAGTTAGCCTGAAAGTGAATGTCCGGAGGATCCTTCGTTTTCATGTTGTAGTATTTCTTTTGCACGTGTCATCATTATTGGGTACTGGAAGCGAAGACAAATCGCTTTGACACTTTGGCATGAGCTATGAAACATATGTACCTAAGATTTTATAATTAGGAGCGAATGCTAATTCTGTTCTGTTTACTGGGCTAGTTTGAAGTGCCAAACAAATTAATTCTCTGATGATCCATTGTGATCACCAGTTTCTGTAGAGCATAATTTTCAAAATTCGAAATTCAAAATTTTTTGTAGTTTTGGTTAGGTTTTTGTTATGGTTTTGCTAGGGTATGTTTGTTCGGGTCACCGTCGCCGTGTGACCAATGAGATTAGGTGCGACGTTAAACTTCAAACAACGAACCAACTAGTTTGAAATATCTCTTTTAAGATACCATGCTCGAAAATAGTAAGATGATACACAACATAATACAAGGGATCCGGTCCGTGCAGTAATGTTGAAATTTTGAAAGTGTCTGAATTCTGATTATTTCACTTGGATCAAAACGCGCAGTAGTCTACAGTTGTCGGGTTGTGAAGTTGCGTCACAAGGGTGACATCCCTTCGTGTAGCCGACCCGTCGGCAGACGAAATGGTTTGGCAGTTCACTTGTAACGGCATGGACTAAAGTAAACTGATTTACAATTTGAAGAAATACATTTTACTTCGGAATCATTTGAACTCCTTGATATAGAAGGTGAAGGTATGGATATTCCCTGTGCTCAATATATAGAATATGCCCCACCGTTTGATCCGCCGACTCTTGTGATGCAACTTGACAACTCGGGAATACCGGTACCTTATTAATTTGAAGCAGGATTTTCGAGTCGGACCAAAAAAAGGTATCTTGCACAATTAGGCCCCATGTGGGACCTGTGTACCAAACTTCAGAAAGATCCATGAAGTAGTTCCTGAGAATTCTCGATAACAATGTTTTAAGGGGAAATTCAGGATGGCCGCCTGGTGGCCATATTGGATTTTGAAATCGTACCAAGAAACGTAACTTGCACAACTAGACCACAAGGGGAACCTGCTTACCAAATTTGACCAATATCCATGCAGTAGTTCCTGAGAATTCACGATAACAACATTTCATGGGGTAATTCAAAATGGCCATCTGGCGACCCTATTGGATTTTCGAATCAAATTTGAGAAAGATCCATGCAGTAATTTCCTGAGATTTCACGATAACAAAATTTCATGAAGAAATTCAAGATGGCCGCCTGGCGGTAATATTGGATTTTCGAATCGGACCGGAAAAAGTATCTTGCACAATTGGACCCCAAGGGGAACCTGTGTGCCAAATTTGAGAAAGATTCATGCAGTAGTTCCTGAGAAATCGCGATAACAATGTTTCATGGGGAAATGCAAGATGGCTGCCTCGTGGCCATATTGTATTTTTTCAGGTATCCTGCACAAGTAGACCCCAAAGGTAACCTGTGTACCAAATTTGAGAAAGATTCATGCAGTAGTTCCTTTCATGGGGAAATCAAAGATGGCTGCCTCGTGGCCATATTGGATTTTCGAATCGGATCAGAAAAGGTATTTCATGGGGAAATCAAAGATGGCTGCCTCGTGGCCATATTGGATTTTCGAATCGGATCAGAAAAGGTATCCTGCACAAGTAGACCCCAAGGGTAACCTGTGTACCAAATTTGAGAAAGATCCATGCAGTAGTTCCTGAGAAATCGCGATAACAAAGTTTCGTGGGGAAATCAAAGATGGCCATCTCGTGGCTATATTGGATTTCCGAATCGGACCAGAAAAAGGTATCTTGCACAACTAGACCCGGAGGAAACCTGTGTACCAAATTTGAGAAAGATCCATGCAGTAGTTCCTGGGAAATCGCGATAACAAGAATTGTTTACGGACGGACGGACGGACTGACTGACTGACTTACTGGCTGACTCACTGACGGACGACGGACCTCGGACGAAAAGCGATTTGAACAGCCCACCATCTGGTGATGGTGGGCTAAAAATAGCTTGACTCACTTTGCCAACTTTGATGAAGGTGCAACCCAAGTGGTCCGAGCTTTTATATATGGAAACAAACAGAGGTGCTTTCACCTCCAGCAAAAATCTAGCAAATCTCCAGAGTAAATTCGTCATAGTCCCAGCAGACAAGGCTCCAAATAATATAATATTCATATGTAAATATTACTATTACCAGGTGCTGGTTAAAGAATTGAGTGTAGACATATTATCATCAAATACGTCTACTTACTCCCAAACTTCATTTACTCTGGAAGATTTATTTGACAATCACAAAACGTTTCTCAGAGAAACAGGTATTTGTCTCCCAACCAATCATAACGACATACCAAAAGTATACTGGACTCCCAAAATGCATAAATCACCATACAAAGCTAGATTCATAGCTGGCTCTAGAAGCTGCACCACCAAGCTTCTTTCAACCCTATTGACGAGGGCCCTTCAGGAGGTAAAATCATTTTGGGAAAGGTAATGCCCCACTATTTCTAGAAACTCTGGCGTTGAATATATGTGGATATTGAACAACTCAAAATGTCTTACGGAAGAACTTGATGCTAAAGGTCACATACCATACAGAATTTCTCGACTCTCTATACTACAATCCCTCATCAGGACCTCATTGACCGTGTAAGTTCATTAATAGTATGTGTTCAAGAAAACTGATCGTAGATATATTAATGTCGGAAGCCATAAAGCATTCTTTAGCCCTACTACATACAAGAGATATAATTCATGGGATGTTTCTTTGTTTATAGAGTTGCTTGAATTTCTCATTCAAAATATCTATGGGAAATTTGGCAACACAATATATCAGCAGCTTATAGGTATTCCAATGAGTACTAATTGTGCACCCCTGTTGGCTGACCTGTATCTGTTATCTTATGAATATGACTATATGCAGGCGCTTTCAAAAACCGATCCATTCAAAGCCCGTTCCTTCTCATTCACCAAACGCTATATAGACGATCTTCTCGCTGTGGATAATCGCTATATAAATGACGCAGTGAAGGATATATATCCACCTTCACTGGATTTGAAGGAAACTACAGATAGCCCTACAGGCACATCATATTTAGATCTATGTCTCTACAAAAATGAAGCGGGCATTCTCTCTCGTCGACTTTATGACAAAAGAGATGATTACAATTTCGACATCGTAAATTATCCCTTTCTGGACAGTAATATTCCAGTGGGACCTGCATATGGCGTATACATATCTCGCCTAGTAGCATTTGCTAGATCCTGTGTTGAATGTGACGATTTTAATCAACGTCACAAAACATTGTTGCAGAAACTTATAAAACAGGGCTATTTCACCAAGCGCATACACTCAAATTTTCTCAAATTTGGAGATATATATCGCATGCTGATAGCAAAATACGAACGTAGCCTGCAAGATCTATGGCGTTGCGTTTCGTAACTCGTGTCTAATTCCGCTTAACCCGGGGCTAGGGGCCGTATGAACCCATGTACTTCAAGATCATTATGGTACTAATATGTCACAACCAAAGCGTGACTGAGATACATCATTCTCTAGATAACGACTTTATAACGATTATTATGGATTAAGAATATTGATCAGCGATACGGATTTTATATTTTTGGAACATCATGATGTCTTGTCGGCATCATTGAAAACTGTTGACCGCTTCTCTCTTGCAGGAAACTAGCCTATGTTTATGTATACTCTGATTGTCTTCTTGAATCTGGTGCTAATACTGTTATATGGATATGGAATAGGTCTTTGGATTATGGACGCGGATATTCTTTAATGGACGACGGCTGAATTATGAATGACGGACTAGACGCTTGTATTTTAACAGAAGCTAAAAGAAAACAAGAGCGATTAAATCCCACGACGTTGAAACTACTGATTTGGCTTGGAAGCGTAACGTTCAATCCCAGGCATGGAAAGAATCTTAAGAGACATGCTGTGGCAAGATACCCACACACCAGACTTTGGCTCCCCGGTGGAATCGGCTTTGGCCCCTTGTAGAAACAGCTTTGGCCCCTGTTAGAACCAGTGGATGGGCATGAAAACAATCCCAAGCGAGATTGTATGCCAAAGTACCCACATACAGAATTTGGGAAGAATTTGTTCAGATATCAATAGTTATTGATGTTTCGGAAACAAAACTTTATCTTGGCCTCTGTTGCCGCAACCTATTGGTGGATCAGCATGAAAAACAGACACGAGCGAGATCTTGAGGCAATGTAACCGGATAACAAATTTGGAAAGCGTTCACTGGAATGATACTTTACCTAAATATGGGTGTTTGTGTCAATTATCTGCCTTTTGAATACAGGCGACAGATTCGACATTCAGTATGCAGTCGTCGTTGGTAAAGCAGCGTAATGCTCAGGGGCCGATTTCATGAAACCTCACTTGACTTGACTTTTTCAAGGGCGATTTTCGCACTTGACCAAGTGCACTTCAAAAAAATCTCAAGTTGTGTTTCATCAAACGTTTTTGGCCGCACTTGGTCAAGTGACCTTTTTGGAATTCTTTTGCGCGATTTGGTAATAAATAGCACCCCTGCAGAATCAAGTGCATGCTCAAAACACTTTGATGCGCCGAAGCCGATCGGTAGAATTTGAGGTGTCAAATAAATATGTCTGTGTCATGTTTGGTCCTAGGAGATGAAGAACAATGCCCCTAAGTATATTATGATGCATGAGCAGAGGAAAAAAACTCATTTTTTGATACCATCTCCCGCCGTATTGGTCATTTCAAGTACGTTTTTATTTCAAGTGCGGTTTTCAAGAGAGGTCCGACCAGACTTGAACTCAAGTGCGATTTCGGGTTCAAGTGAACTTTCATGAAAAGCAAAAACTCAAGTCAAGGGAGATTTTCAAGTGCACTTGAACTTTCAAGTGTGAAAATTGTTTCAAGTGAGGTTTCATGAAATCGACCCCAGGTACTATCAATAAAGAACTGAAATGAAACTCTAGTCTGGACTTGCAGAATTTATTTCAATGTTCATTTTCCTGGGAGAAACTCATATAAAGTGATCCAAGTTATAATAGCAGATTCGAAATTTGTTAGCGGTGAAAAGTGGAACGCAAATCTTCGGTGATTCCTCCTGTCTTCCTGGACTGTGAGATATGGCGTATCCATTAGGTCGTCTGATTGACTGTATTACTCTCCAAATATACTGGATACGTTGAACCTATATACAGTCAGCTGTTGTCAAATGCGCCTGGAAAGGAAATCAATGTATCCACGTCCAAACAACAATGCTTTCTAGCATTTTCTCAATGAACTTTCCCAATTATCCTGGGAAATGTCAGTGTTATGTGGATTGAAGTATCCTGCAGACAAACATTTAACCTTGTCCATCCGTCAAATGACCTGTATTATCGGCGATAGGTGGTTGATATTATCTATTATTATATTTATTAGAGTGTCTCCCTATATAAATTGTAATGAGATAAAACTGCATATTTCCCGGTCACGTGGTGTATATTGCCCGCTGAAACTGCATATTCCACCCTCCCATGGAATATACGCCAAAGGGAGATAATTACAACAGAGGTCGCCCCGTTCTCTCGCTCGCGCTGCAAACAGTCTATCACGGAGTAGTTTGTCGAGCTGAGTTTGGCTGCAGAATACAGCAGAAATAAATATTTCATCCATTGTAAGTAGAATCGTACCCAAGCACATTATTGGAGTAACAAACAAGCGTTATCGAACAACTATACGCGTGTTGCGAGATTTACACGATAGTTGTGAGGCAGCCCCGAATCAGTGAAATCTCATGCATGATAAGTTATGTGGCAGGCGATTGTCCACTAAAAACAACCAACTCAGAAGAATTGCGCTCTTGCAAAATAAAACCTAAAACAATATTTTGCTCAAGGATAATAGATAAGTTGATAAATATATTAATGAAATTATTGTCTTGTTTTTAGGGGAATATGCAGTTTTGTTGCTCCTCGGCTGTGCATATTGCCCTCGCCTGCGGCTCGGGCAATATGCACATCCTCGGAGCAACAAAACTGCATATTCCTCTCACAACAAGTCAATATTTTCATAATATATACGGCTTAATATTCCGATATACTCCATCAATACTGACGGAGCTACAGAAGCCTTAACTTAAACAACATTTAACCATGTCTCCAAACCTTTTATTGTACCATGTCGCCAATGTTACAATGCTCAATTCTTCCTTGAAGAGGACGAACCGCCCAAATTAAAAATAATGTTCGTTTAGCTTTTGAATCAATAACTTTGAGAAGGTCATGATCGTTGGTTGTGACTCGGGTATCATGTCGTGTTGACTGCGAGCGCCAGTGCATATTTTTTTCGTCATAGTATCAGGGATGTCTAGGAAATGGCGTCAAATAGGGATTGTTGTGGAACTTGGCATTCTCTTTACAGCTTGTCATATTTTCTTACTTGAACACATTTAAATATGTGTAATGTAGATACATATTAGACCAAAAGGCTTTGTAACCATAGTTCTCTATCGAAACAATGGCGAACATTTCCGGAAATAATGAATAACACTGGGATAACATCTAGGGGACTGAGGTCCCGCACACAATGTTACCACAGTTCTGTATAGCAAAAGTTGATCCGCACAGTCCAAGGATGTTACACGGCAACGGCATTAAAACAATCGTATGAACAGGTTGGCTCATAACTCAACTTTTACTGTTGTGACAATATGTGGCATTACCAATGGGAGGATGTAGCCAGAAAAAAAGAATCTTAGGTCAGGATTATTAGATAAAATGTATCCATATGTGTGTATATTGTTTCTCTAAATATCGGGGTTGGGATAAATATGGTTAATTAGATATATTTGTGTTGTTGTTGTAAGTATTGCCAAAAATATTATACAAACGTGTGATACGTTACGAAATCGTGTTAGAGTACATAGACAGCGGATTGAGACATCGGCACACAGACATGTAAAAGTAAGAAAACATACAGCTTCATGTGCGCAGCATTTGCCTATTAAATTTAAACTCTGACCGTTCTTCAAAATGGACACAGGGGGCGAACAGAACAGGTGGCAGAAGGAATGTCCATGAACCGAAAAATGAAAGCAGATTAACTAGCGCTCGCATATGAAATTGTAACGCGTTTAATATAAATTACATGTCACTGAAGAACTATGACATTTGAATTAGCGCTCTCATATATAGCGGTATTTGAACAGTATGGTGATCTAGGTACTACAATGGGCAAATAGGTCAACATGTGTGACATCGACAAGTTATTTCAATCTTTCTCATTTTTGTAAAAAAAAATTGCATTCAGTATATCTGAAATAAGATTTTAGGCTATCATTATGAACCAATTAAAAGTAAAATAAATATTGTTTACCGATGACACGATACCGTGTGGACATTACGGATCAGTCAAACGTTGAAATCGAACGATCAGTCGCTATCTGTTACAACGTCAATATATTCGCCTAAATTGTGTATTTATTCTCTAATTCTCTATTCTCTTATTCTCTTGGTACCGAAGATATGTGAGGCTATCATGGTTCACCGTAACACTCAGTCCGTTGATTGACAGTTGCCGCCGACGACAAGTTGTACATTGCATTGTGATTGACAGATGGAGAGAAGAAATGTACATTCCTATGAGTCGGCTGGCTGTGGGCAAAAACCCCGCCTTACAATACCATCTCCTTTCGTGCCAATTTTTGATTTGTTCATAGATGTAAGTATAGAATCCTGCTACAGACCGTTTGCAACTGGGAATTTGGCAACTCAAAATTGACACAAAATTATTCTCACCCAGCATTCCCGGCCTGCCGACCCCGAATATTCTCTTTTGTGTGTAGGGATAGCGTGTATATGTAGACTACATATATACTGATGTTGGCAATGTGACAAGTACCATTGCCGCCTAGCAAGTTTAATCCATTCTTAGCCCACGGTCAACAATCGACGTCACACATCTAACCAAAGGAGGCGCTATACAGCCTGTCCGATGATCGTTTTCGCTTTTTATTTCGACGTCTACTGCAGTTTCTATAAATTATTTGTGAGCATATAAGGCGCTAATGAATATGAGTTACAAATCAGGTAAAATTTTATTCTGGAGTAAAAAATACACACATCTCGACATTATTTTGTTTGTGAGAGATATCACAAATTGACTGCAGTAACTGAAACACGACGAAGAAAAGAATCTGACGATTTTTTATCTTCATACATTGGTGTAATTGATGCATCCAAGAAATCTGCCAGAACAACTGTTTTGTTGTAAATACAAAAAAGATTGCCTCAATCGTGCATTCTGTGACGTAGATTGTTGGTTCTGTAACCACCAGCTTCAGGTATTCAAGTGATGATCTGTCTATAGCTTCGTTCAGATGATTAGTGAAGATGTATCTATGCGTAAACATTCAAAGATCAGTTGTAAATAACACTTCATTCCTGTGCTATATCCTCGAGGAAGATTAATTAGGGTTGACGCTAGTAGTATAAATTGTTGATTTGTGTTCATTTGAGGTACCATTGAGTGGAGAGCTTCTACTTGCGGTGTGGGTGTGGCAATTTCCCCATACCGTGACCTAAACTCAGTCCCTTGAGAAGGTTTGAACCGGTTTGCATAGCATGGAGCGCTTTCAATTCCAGTGCATGTGTGGCGCACATTATATGTCTTCACCTATCCCATTATTACGAATTTGAGGAAGTTTATACGAGCCTATAATTAGGTGAAACAATATACACGACCATGACGTCATCTTCTGACCCCTGTGTCAATTGTCAAGATGACAACTGGGTTATATTGGAAAAGCCACCCGTGGATTATCAAATAGTATGGGGCACTCGTGGAGTTCCCTTTTGTGAACCTGGGGGTTCCCAGGTCTGAAAAGGAATAGGACCCCACCCGTGGGGTTCTCGAGTGTGAAAAAGAGTAGGAACCAAACGTTGGGATATGACTGAAATAGTGTTGAAAGCGACGTTAGCTCGTATTCACTCACTCACTCACTCAATCAAAAAGTATGGATTGTCTGCTTTAATAATTTCTTTTAGGACCTAAATCGTGAGAATGAATTACTTTGCAATTAACCCTATTTGAGCCATTCTAACCCGATTTCTAATCCTTAAGGTTATTTGCCATATATATTTGTTATATAGAGTATTGAATAAGACTTGTTGTTGCCTTCTATTGAAAATAGCTCTTGTTATCTCTCGTGGACCACTAGGGTCAAATTACCACACCATTCTCATAATAAATACTAGTGAAATGATGCTGACATTGTAAAGAACACTCGGCTAACACAATCTCTATTATTGGGTTGATTTATTTACAATATTCTTCACAGAATGGGATTTCGTTTAAAAAAACTGAATTGGCCAGTGAAGTACTTTAAGGACCTCCGCTTGTGATTTTTGGCTTTGGGGGCCGTTTTGGCTGTTTTTTTCTATTAGGTTATCTCTCTTTCCTAGGTTAAGAGATAGGTATTTTCTTTAAAAGCCTTCTATCTGAGAAATTTGCACAGCAACATCCATCAAATTTGATAAATTTTGATAGACATTGTGATTATCTGCAAACAGTCAGAATATAAGAATAAGTTAAATGCTATTTATATGAATTTGTCATGAATATACGTCAGAACTAGGGCTATTCCCTATGTTTTCTTAGTTATCAAATAAAGCAGGGTTCAGTCCACTTACATTGCCTTCGGCTAAAAAATGCACACTAACCTATATTTGTCTTTGTTTTTCCTCATATTACAAAGTTATGAGTGCAGCAATACACATCATTCAAAAAGTTAATTTCTTTGATTTATCAGCATCAGACATCATTAAAACTGGAAGATATCCCGGAATGCACTATTGTTTCTATGAAACTGTTCCATCGTCGTTCTCAATCAAAAGTCAAAGTAGTCCCATCAATCCCCATATTTCATTCATGGGTTTTCGGTGATGAACACTGGAATAGCTGGTGGTGGGGAGAGAGTGTGTACTTCCAACGCAGCAGTGGCCTCGGGTGGCGGGGTCGAAACTGAGTCCTGTGAATGTTCCTTGGGTGTTATTGAATCTGCAAGGAAGTTAAATGCAATAACTATGACACAGCATTTATGTGATAACCACTCAGTGGTGGTTTATGAATCGGAAGATAAAATCCAGATATGAATAAAACCGAATACATGAGAAAAATATTATATGACCCATCGGCAAGACCACTCTAGGCCACAGCAGTTAAGACTTGCAATGCAGCTGCAATTATCGACAATGCGTCAAATACCAGGTTCGGCCAACCCTGTTCTTACGGCACCAACCCTGTTCTTACGGCACCAACCCTGTTCTTACGGACACGTTTACTGAAGACAACCTTTCTTAGAGAACTTCATAAAACTTTCCTATAAGCGTTCTGTATCAAATTATATTAAGAAAGGTGGTCTCAAGCCAAGGTTGAATACATATAGTGAAAATGTATATCCATGAAAACCACAGGCAGTAAAGGGTATAACGCTTGAGAAGGTGCAAACTGCTTATGCTTACTAAATTACTTACCAACTTCTGGTAATGTTACCGGTGGAGAGTCCGTTACGGAAGCCAGCCCAGAAATATTTGTTATGCTCGACATTGTTACTGGATCTCCATTGCATTCATCTGTGGAAAGACCAATACTCCAATGCTGACACAAGCTTCAAAGCAACTGTTAACAATGTTAGACTAACAGGGACCCACTGACTCCAATTTAGAATATATGATGTGAGAGATTGTATATAATTGGTGCTACGCTATGTATATCTATGGTGTCTATTTGAGCATCCCCGACTGAACTGAATGGAACTATGTTAACGCTGGAAACGATTACAAACTTCATCTGATCAGGAATAGAGGTCATTATAAGAAATCAGTACAGGAACATTTTCAATCTAGTGGGGCACTGTTGTCAGCTGCCTTTCTGCGAGTAGCTTGATTTTCATGGGATCAAGTTTTGAACTGATCAATGTATGTCGGAAGAAAACGGTTCTAGTTTTTATTTAACTAATGTATTGCAGTGAGACTTCTGTTCAACGAGAGATTGGACACCAAATACTGAACGATTATTAATGTATTCACTCGATTAATTATATAATCGAATGATGTCATTGTTGCTTAGGAAACTTTGGAATCATTTCCATCGGATTTTTGTTGTTGAGTTCTACAGACAAGGGTTTTATGGTGCCTTTCACGTATGATGAACAACCCAACTGAATTCTGTTTAAACGTATACATTAAATTATGCATGAACGAAACGAAACGAGTGCCTCACTCTAACGATTGGTCTTGGGTATCTGTAATTTGATATACGACTGTACACCAGTGATCAAGTGGCTGGAGAGTAGACTGTATAACTAAATTTGATACTGACTAACGAGTTGAGTGAACTTACTCAGTAATATAATGAAGTGCATTTGCCTAACTTTTCGGCACAAGGTCGGCACCAGCGTCATGTGGGTGGTTGAGTGGGCAGGGGTTCCTGTTGCTTCAATGTATTTTGCTGAGAAGCAACAGGAACTAGATGATGTGATGTTCAGCACACTAATATCACTTGTCTTTATTGTACCATGTAAGCGTCCTGCCTGTGTCTTGTGTGCTGTTCTCTGTGTTTTATAGGGTGGATGGAGGGTGTCCGGTTCCATGCTGCTTCAAACATTTCTTCATTTGAAGTAGCAGGGACGCAACTTGGCTGGATGGTGTTTAGTTGGTTCGCCGTGATATAGCTGAAATATTGTTGAAAGCGACGTAACGTTCTATTCACTCACTCATTCACTCACCCACAGCGTGATTTTATAGATAGTCAGAAGCAATATCTATCCGTTAGCTGATGCATGGATGACTGGCCATTTTGATAAACCATATACTCACACATTGACAAACCTTCAGTTTTGCATGATAAGAAGTTGGGACGCGGATACATCAGCCATTTCTCTTCTATTGTCCATGCGGAAAAAGCGGGGAGACATTGACACTTTCCGCTGACACAATGGGAATAAAAATCACACGTCACAGTTGAATTGCATGCATCACCAGGGTCTCGGTCTGCTCCAATGTTCCTGCATTTGAACCGGTCTAAACTTGGGGTCAGTCCTTCTTTACATAGACATGTATCTGTTCTGTTGTCGCAATAAGAATTCACCGGAAGACAATGGGATGTTGATGAGCAGGGCTCAGCTATCAGAGATGCTGAAATAACCAGAATAATATAAGTAATGTTTAAATAAATTGTTTGTCTTACACTGCAAAGAAAATACCCAATAGTAAATGACGGTGGTTTTACATTGATTTTGAGAGAAAGAGCAGAAAGAGCGTGGTACACTAACCTACGACAACAGTCTCTATAGCATTCCAGTTTTGGTTGCGTTTTGAGAGGCAACAAACCATGATCATGATCGTGTTTTGTCTATTTGCAAAGAGGTTCTTGAGTAAAAGAAGCGGTATTCTGCGTCCTAATGTTTTTGACCTCGTGACTGTGGAAAAGTAGAGACGGTGGACTCTTGAAATGAATCTGCATGTTCTGGTTATTTAATCCTGATGCCGTTTACGATTGACGTGTGGAAACAATAGCGAAATAAGCAGCAAGGGAGGAGGGCATGCCTTGGAAAACTGAAATACATGCATATGTACAAACGATATATTGATTGCTACATTTAGATGGATACAAAGGTCAAAGGGAAGTAACTCCCAACATTCGAAACAGTACATCATCGACCCATTTACATGCGATACATATATAGACAAATGGCACCTATAGTGATAATCTATGAAATAATATAACATGTACGACTCGTCCCTATATAGATATGTATATACCTTTTAAACATGTGCCTTTAGCGTGATCGAACTCGTGATAACCCATTTGACATTGACAGATGTACATTTTACAGCCTTTGGGTCTGCAGACGGCGTTGTGTGGACAGTCTGAGTTAGCATAACATCCCTCCAGTAAAGCAGCTCCTGAAATGTAATCATTTTGGCCATTGGTACAATCCGAACACGTGTGGAAACGCCAATGTGCTCTCAAATTGTATGGTCTGATTCCGTTTTAACCGAGGCCCAACAATTCTGTTGCACCTCTGACTCCAAATGTGCGTTGATTAGATCTCAAGTTAATAGACTAACGATCGTGCAAGAATATTTTTGATGGCGGAGATGGCAAATGGTCCGAATGGAAATGGAAACATAACGTGATTGCTGAGATATATTAGAGGTGATAAAAACTGAAGATGTCTGGCGACTAAAAGCTATCTTATGACTCGATAGGAACCACCCACGTATGACAACCCAGTTCCTTCATTGAATATTTAGTCGCCTTCCACAAAAGAAATCTCACGCCAATAATCAAATAATGGAGCTAGTCGAGCGATGATATTCAGCTGGGCATACGACTTTACATTGGTTGTTCTGTGTATTGACATAGACGAATTCTATATAAACGATTATTGTAATTGACTACAGTATATTTCCAGATACATCATGAGAAATACAAGGACTACTGTTTCTACCACATGTCCGTTTGAACATTACGAAAGATAACTCTTCTGAGTGACAACATACCTCGGTTTTAGACCTCTAAAACAGCATGTAGCTCTTAAGGATGTCCGCTGATGGTTTTTGGCTATGGCAGCCATTTTGCCTGTTTTCCCTATTGGGTTATCTCCCTTTCCTAGGTTAATAGATACTGATTTCCATTAAAAGCCTTTTAGCCGAGAATTTTGCACAGCAACATCCATCTAATTTGATAAATTTTGATAGACATTGTGATTATCTGCAAACAGTTAGAATATGAGAAAAAGTTAAATATTATTTATATGAATTTTTCAAGAATATGTCTCAAACCTAGAGCTATTCCCTATGTTTTCTGGGTTATCAAATTGAGCATGGGCCAGTTCACTTAACGTTGCCTACAGCTAAAAAATGCACACCAACCTATATTTTTTTCTTTGTTTTTCCTCATATTACACAACTACGAATGCAACAACACACATTATTCAAAAAGTTAATTACTTTGATTTACCATCAGCGGACATCATTAACGTAGGGTGATGCTCAGTATTCGCCCAAGACGTTGATACAGCGTAATATAAGTAAGCTATACTGTGCAATGGCGGTGGTAACACAAAGCGATGTAATCCAGCAATAATATATATTTCCACATGATACCCAAGTAACAGAACAGATTACGTTCTGTATCTCGACCACGCTTTGTTTTGGGGATGTACTTGGTCACCTCGAATGGCCTGACCGCTGACCCCTAACACGGTTTAGAACGCAATTACACAAACCAGTCGTAGAGCAGGAATGATATTCTCGGTTGTATCGTCCAGTGAGCAATCGAAACATCTCATGATCGGGTTTTCTTGAAACACAACTACTTAGATAAAGGACTGGACGTTATTAATTGACCTCGAATCCTAAATGATTCAGAGGTACGCAACGCTGTACCAACTATTATAAGTTCAGAGAACCTCTTGCATTTCATATAAGTATACTAAATCTATAGCCATCCAAATATTCAATTACTCCAGTGCTGTCAAGGAGCTTGAAACTTATACACGTCAGGGGGCTATAGTTGTGATTGTGAATCGACGAACTTTATCTATACACCATGCAAACATATTGTGACTGGCGACATTGATGTGGTGAGTGATAAGGGCATACAATTACTCTTGATGAAAGGACCTGAATATAGATAGCCGAGAAGAATAAATCTGAAGGCCGACCAGAAGATTGTTCTGTCTGCTTTGGAACAGTACGTTATTGATTGGTCTAAGCGAGAAAAAGTTGAATCTACATTACCCGCTGATTGCATGGCAGGACCTCACCAAAAGCAATGTCGTTGAAACAATCCGCGATATTGACAGACGTACTCTTCCCCAAGCAAAACAAGTATTGAGAAACCTCAATTCACAAAAAGTTCTAGCAAATCTCCAGAGTAAATTCGTCATAGTCCCAGCAGACAAAGCTCCAACTAACATAATATTCATATGTAAATATTACTATTACCAGGTGCCGGTTAAAGAATTGAGTGTAGACATATCATCATCAAATACGTCTACTTACTCCCAAACTGCATTTACTCTGGAAGATTTATTTAACAATCAAAAACGTTTCTCAGAGAAAGAGGTATTTGTCTTCCAACCAATCCTAACGACATATCAAAGTATACTGGACTCCCAAAATGCATAAATCACCATACAAAGTTAGATTCATGGCTGGTTCTAGAAGGTGCAGCAAAGCTTCTTTCAACCCTGTTGACGAGGGCCCTTCAGAAGGTAAACTCATTTTGGTAAAGATATTGCGCCACTATTTCTCTTGCGTTGACTGTATGTGGATATTGAAAAACTCCAAATGTCTTACGGAAGAACTTGATGCTAAAGGTCACATACCGTAGACATGTATCCACATGAGATTTCTCGTCTCTCTATATATCCCTCATCAGGACCTTATTGACCGTCTAAGTTCATTAATAGTATCTGTGTTCAAGAAAACTGATCGTAGATATATTAATGTCGGAAGCCAGAAATCCTTCTTTAGCTCTACTACATACGAAAGATATCATCTATGGGATGTTTCGCTGTTTATAGAGTTGCTTGAATTTCTTATTAAAAATACCTATGTGAAATGTGGCAAAACAATATATCAGCAGCATATAGGTATTCCAATGGGTACTAATTGTGCACCCCTGTTGGTTGACATGTATCTAGTCTCTTATGAATATGACTATGTTCAGGCGCTTTCAAAAACCGATCCATTCAAAGCCCGTTCTTTCTCATCCACCAAACGTTATATATACGACCTTCTCGCTGTAGATAATCGCTATGTAAATGGTGCAGAGAAAAATATATATACACTGGATTTGAAGGAAACTACAGATAGCCCTACAGGCACATCATATTTAGATCTATAACTATAAAAATGAAGCGGGCATTCTCTCTCGTCGACTTTATGACAAAATAGATGATTACAATTTCGACATCGTAAACTATCCCTTTCTAGACAGTAATATTCCAATGAGACCGGCATATGGCGTATACATATCTCGCCAAGTAGCATTTGCTAGATCCTGTGTTAACGCTATCTGGCCTGAGCGATTTGGGGTGTACCGCAGCCTGTGGGGGGTGGGGGGTGGAAAGTGCTCCCCTATAAATATTTTCGCTATCGCTAAGGTTAGATGGTTGAAACTTACCACACTGTATCATTGAATGAAGCTCTACAAGATAATGTAAAAAAAATCCAAGATGGCCGCCATGATGACGTCACTGTGACGTCATTTTCAAAAAGAGCATTTTTGGATCATTTTTTGGTCAGAATTTTCGATTTTTTTATTTTTGTTATTTCTTCACAAAAACTGCATGATAAATTAGTAAATAATAATCTGATAATAAATAAAATAGATTTTACCCACTTTTCCATACAGAAAAGCAAAAAATTTGAAGAAATATGACGAAAACATCACTTTTCTGGTACCCCACATGACCGCCATTTTGAATTTACCCATGATCCTTTGCTCGGGGGGTCATGCAAGTAGGCTCCCTATGACCCCAACATGATAATCTAAAATGTTTCAGCTCTCAATGTTTTGTCGCTCCGGAGATAGGAGCAAAAAAACAACAATGTGGAGGGGGGGGGCGGAAAGTGCCCCCCCCCCCAATAGGCCAGGTAGGGTTAAATGTGCGATTTTAATATACGTCACAAAACATTGTTGCAGAAACTTATAAAACAGGGCTATTCCGCCAAGCGTCTCCACTCAAAGTTTCTCAAATTTGGCGATACATATTGCATGCTGATAGCAAAATAAGAGCGTAGCGTGCAATATCTATTGCGTTACGTTTCGTAACTTGTGCCTAATTCCCCTTAACCCGGGGCTAGCGGCCGTATGAACCTATCTACTTCAACATCCTCATGGTGCTCATATAAACAGTCACAATCAAAGCGTGACTGAGATACATCATTCGCTGGCTGACGACTTTACAACGATTATTATGGATTAAGAAAACTTATCAGCGATACGGATTTTATATTTTTGGAACATCTTGATGTCTGGTCGGCATCATTAAAAACTGTTGACCGCTTGTCTATTGCAGGCAACTTGCCTATGTTTATGTATACTATGATTGTCTATTGAATTTGGTGCTAATACTGTTATATAGAATATGGAATAGATATTTGGATTATGGACGCGGATATTCTTTAATGGACAACGTCTGAATTATGAATGACGGAACAGACGCTTGTAATGCTAGCTTTCCAAACCTATCAGATGTTGTGAGCGTGAGATGTAAGCGACGCCTTAATGTTTCTATTTAGAATAGCAGACTGGAACGCCCAATCCCACCCGTACTATATTCGCACCATAACAACATTTGGAAAAGTGATTTGACTCCGGGTGTGAACGATACTGTCATGGGTTACTAACAATATATCACCAATTGCAGGCTTCAGTCGATTCGAAGAAAACAAAGCTATAACTCTCACTCACACCTAAAAGAGTATGTAATTGTTCTGGACTGCAATCATTGCTGCTCTGTTAACCTAACAGACCAAATTTTCTCCCCTTCTCCTGAGCTACAAAAAAATGAAAGCCGACCCCCCGTGACATTTTAGTTTATCATATTGGGGTCATTTTGAGCTATTTACATAATCTTGAAGTAAGGGATTATGGGTAAGTTTAAGATGGAAGCCATGTGGGGTACCAGAAAAATGATCTTTTTGTCAGAAAAAATTTCTTGCTTTTCTTCGAGGAAAATGAGATAACATTTTTGTTAACATCAGACTATTATTTCCGAATTTATCATGCTGATTTTGCAAAGAAAATACATAGATAAACAATTCCAAATATCTTACCAAAAATCGACCAAAAATGTCTCGTTTGAAGATGACGTCACTGTGACGTCATCAAAGCAGTAACCTTTTTTATTTTTACGTTTTCTTTTGAGCCTTACCCAAGGGTATGGTCTGGTGAGTTTTAACCCCCTAGCTCAAGGGGTAAGACAATATTTACGAGGAGTGGGAATCTCTCGCCCTCGCTCTGGACCCTCCACAATGCCCAGGACAGACAGGATTAATTGGAAACTAACAGGGAGGTTTGCCTTCATGTGCAAGGTTGGTACACCAAGGTTGGTCTTTCAATCCATAGTTTTCCGGTCCCTAGCAAGCTTAAGCATACATATGTACAGGAATCGGAGAGCAAGGATGACATGTCAACTCTACGATTCTACCAGCTTGAAGTTGTGAGCGTGAGAGGTAAGCGACACGTTATGTTTGGTTCAGAAAACGGATTGTAATGCCCGACGTAGCCTGCATCGCATATCCAGCTACGGGGAACCATCGTAACCAAGGACCACAGACAGAATTTTACGATATACAGACAATTATAATTGTGATTACATGTAAATAGATCATATACTCTTTATATCACATGACTACAAGGTGAGTGTGCAATACTGCTTACCTGTGATTATGTCTGTACATACTGCTAAAAATATAAATAATACAAAACTTGAATGTCTGTTAACCGTACACAAATCCATATCGCCAAGGATCAAACGTTTACTATAAATTCAACAAGATGGCAACAATCTAGATGAATGACCTATATGTCATTACAGAGCATGTGGTCAATTCACAAGATAAAAGTTACACGTAGTTTAAGCAAGATACCAAAACATTTATCTAATACCGTGTTTGTCGATCGACCTATATAATTTCGAAGGCGAAATTATGTTTGAGGTGCTCTAAATTATCCAGGTAAAACATGGCCCAATTCGCCATCTTTGATAAAAGTGCAACTCACCAGACTACAGATCAGTAAAACATTTAAATTGGCGGCAATGCTAACGTAATTTCATCTCGTCGATTCCCTAATTAATTCTAGACTTCCATATTTCGACAAGAAGTACATTAATTCAAGTGCTACAGACTGACAACCTTCTTGGCGGGGGTCGGCCATCTCTATTTTGAGTTATGCGCGCTTGTACAAATGATGTCATATTTCTGGCCTTTTCTCTGTTTTGAGAAAGCGGGGCAGAGGCACCCAAATAATCCCTCTGAGCAACACCTTATTAGACCCCGAGTCAGATTCAAACTTGCAGCTCAACCGGGCACATATCATACTCCAAAGACCTACCACTGGTCTTCGATTATTCATTTCAAGAGAGGCAGATTTTTTTTTAAAACATTTCACTTCTCTGGCAGACGTTGCCAGAAGGGCTATTTTTTTAATTGCCTAATAGGATAGGTAATTTAGCCCAATCAACTTAATAGTAGGCATGGGTATTACTTATTGACTTGTCATAGAATTGGGAATTTTCACTGAAACTCGCCAAGCGATTGACGGTTTATGTGGTTTCGAATTCATGTACCTCAATCTAAATACAACACTTTTGGACTTCCTCACGAACGCAATAATGATGACTCAAACAACCATCACCAGAGTCCCATATAGTAATTACCTCACATTCGCCCATATTTCAACACTTGCTACTACCTCTTTAGCCTTTCTTACGAATTATTGTGATTTATGTCGCAATGGTACCTCCAAAAACCGTTTATTTTGTGCGATTTTTATGATTAATTTTTGGTTTTGTCAAAAAACAGAATCGTTAAACTGTCAAATTTGGAAAACTATTTCTGGTCAAACGCAGGAAAGAAGCTGCTCTGCCACTGTTCTGTTCTGTATTAACTGAGATCCAACCTGGTCAAATATATTTCCCATTCACAGACAGGTTTCAGAGGCAAAGGGCCATAACTCTTGAAAATATCACCGAAACCTAGAGAAACTCCACGCTGCACAACTATGGGGCATTGACCACATACCATGCAAATTTCACACTTGTCCTTAAGATGTTAATCGAGATCCAGCTCGGACAAGTCCCACTTCAAAAAGATTTCAAGGACAAAGGGCCATAACTATTGACAATATACGCGAAACGCGGAGAAACTTCACGCTGCACAACTACAGGGTACTGACATTAACCAAGATCCAGCCCGGAGAAGTCCCAATTCACAGAGATTTTAGGAACAAAGGGCTATAACTGTTGAAAATATAAGCAAAACGCGGAGAAACTTCACGCTGCATAACTATGGGGCACTGACAACCTATCATGGAAATTCCATACTTATCCAGACAATATTAACCCAGATCCAGCCCAGACAGGTTCCATTCACAGAGATTTCAGGGAAAAAGAGCCATAACTCCTGAAAATATAACCGCAACTCGGATAAAACTCAACGCTGCACAACTACAAGACACTGGCCACATTTCATGCAAGTTTCAATCCTGTCCATCAAGTATTATGCAAATTTCGTACTTGTCCACACAATACATGTATTAACCGAGATCCAGCCCGGACAAGTCCCAATGGGGATCGCCAACCACGCTAGGCAGAGCTAGTGCTCCAACAGGTAAAGAAGACGTGGCGTCATGAAACATTATGACGTTGCCTTTGTGACTTAAAGAAAAACGACATGGGCATGCGCCATATACCTATTGGTACACGTAGCCACCTGGCGTCAGTTCGAGCTGGCGATCCCCATTCACAAAGATTTCAAGAACAAAGGTCTATAACTCTAGAAAATAAACGCGAAACGCGGATAAACTTCACGCTGCACAACTACAGGGCACTGAGCACATATCATGCAAATTTCATAACAAAAAATTCGGACGGACGGACGGACGGACAGACGGACAAAGAGATCGCTATTAGAGGGGGGCATAATAAATTCCTAAAAGTTCTGGTGAAATAAATTCCTATGTAGGTGACAGCAAACATTTTTTTTTTCAAAATGGCCGCCAGAAGCTCATAATATCATCAGGACTCGTGCATTTTTTTTATCTGTTTGGAATTATTTCTGTTGACCAGTTGTCAGAATGTTGATAGAATACATGTATCTCGGACAAATGTTAGACGAGTCATATGGCCATCTGATGCCGATATTAGTCAATAGTTCATTAAATGCACAATATATATACATTATTTCTGTTGATACTTTCAAAATGGCCGCCATCTGAGCCTAAATTTAGTTAATATCTACATATATAAATTTATATTCCAATGACAACTTGCAAGTTTCGAGATTGAGATTGCCCAACTATAAATCTGTGTATTCCGGGAAAGGCATTACCAAGACACCCAAGAAAAGAAATAGAATTAAAAATAAAATAAAACAATCGCCCGAGTAGCACATCTCGACAAAACTTCGTCAGCTGAGCCACAAAGGTAAATCTTCTCGTATTTGCTGAGCGAGGTAACCCTGACTATCTAACTGTGAAAATGAAAATCTGGAGGCCATTTTGAGAAATCTTTTGAACGATTTCACGGCTGTCCGAGGACCTATAACCTGGCATAGGAAAACACTTGGTTAATGATATTTTTATTAATTAAATCACCTACAATCATTTTTTTTCATCGATTATATTAAGGATTAATATTTTAGTACAGTGACTCTTCCCAAATCAAGATATAAATGCCTATATCTTCTTTCACATTACGCCTATTTTCCATGATTAATATGTTTTCGAAATAGCATTATAGTCGGAAAGTGACTATAAAAAAACTACAAAAAATAACGAAAGTTCCCTCTACAGTAACGTTATAATCGACGGGGATAATCGGAACGGCGAATAGGGCGATCATCTTCAACGTAGGAAACGGAGTCAAAAAGATAGAAGCAGGTGAAATTTCAATCATTCAATATAAATTATATCGTGAAAGCAATATACTAATTTTATTTAATGAGAACGGTGACGCAATTACAACCTTGAAATCTGGTAAATTGGTCCAAATCCAGTAACGATTTGGGGATCGAAAACCTATGGAGACTCTAGTTTTCAACATGTTCGTCCAGGTGATTTGTTCGGATTCAATTTCTATCGGTTCCACCCATATGTGAATAGCTCTTCTAGCTGCACATGTGGCATCATCTTCTACAATAAAATACCAGAATCACCACTTCGTTCATCAGTGCACCGTTGTGAGTGTTTTGTCGTCTGCTTGTGCTTCCGCTACTATAGTCTATGCCAGCATGATCACCACACTTGATTTCAAGATTTGTGTACCGATACGTACGAAACGAAAATTATCATAGAAGCTTATGAGTATCCGTTCAAAGTATGAGAATACAGTTCCATCATTCGTCGGAGATGACGAATCGAGGATCATTCATCGTCAATGTCGCCATGCTGAAATTCACATTGACCCAAAGAATAGTTCCCAAACAGAAGGAACAGTGCAGGATTCCAGAGGCTAATATTGGATTCTGGCGGCCATTTCGAAAAAATGGCCGCTGTGACCTATATAGCAAAAGTTCGCGGAGCCTCCATCTCTAGAAATGCTCCTCATGTTTCGATGTACACTGGTGCCAAATGCCATGCTTTTATGAAACAATGCACAATTCGATGGAAAATCTGCACATATTGACTGGACTATACGGGAGAAAACAAATGTCCCGTTAATAGAAGCTAAACGAAAACCAGTCCGGTTCAAATCCCCCTACTTTGAAACTATTCCTTTGACCTACAAGGGTGAAGTCAAGTCCCCGGCATCGAAACAATCCCAAGTCAGATCCTATGGCAAAGTACCCACACATTAAATTTGTCCGGAGATATGTGACACCACCGATACGGGGAACACTTTCAAAAACAATCCCAACCCAGTTGTTGAGGTAAAGTACCACATAACAAATTTTAAAGCATTCGTTCGGGTTATCAAATGTTATTGTCCAGAAATTTGATCTTTTCCCATGTTAGCACCACCTATTTGCGGATCAGCATGGAAAACAATCCCAAGCGATATTGTGAGGCAAGGTACCACACAGCAAAATTGGAAGGAATCGTTCAAATTTTCAAAAGTATTGATCCGGAACAAGAAATTTAGACTTGGCCGCCAGGTGGCGCCAACTATAACCGGATTGGCATGAACAACAATAACGTCCGATCCTGAGGTACGGACAAATTGGAAAGGGTCCTTTCTGGTTTGTAAGAATTATTGTCTGGAATCGAAATTTTAACTTTGGCATGCAGGTGTCTCCACGGACGGACGGACGGATGCCAATACTATAGCCCCTCTAAAGCCCTTCGATCGTCTGGGACCAAATTAACCTAAAAATACACGAGGCACGAAGCAGTACAGGGCTATTTCTTTTTACTTTTAGCGGCTGAAGCGTCGTTCACATGAAAGAGAGAATCTTACAGCAGCCACTGTGATACAATATCACCAGCAAATATTTTCGGCAGCAAGTGTATAAATGAAAGAGGACACGTTGTGAAATTCTCTAAATCAGGGTGAACGAGTGATAAAAAACTAGAAGTAACATCATCAGTGAGTATGTCCCCTTTGGAGAAGCTTTTGATGGGATGTGGATTAATTATCACTGAAGGTGATAAATTCCCCCGCCTAAAGAGTAAAAGTGGATCATGAAATTATGGCGGATAATCATTGGTGGTATTTTTAAAAAAAAGATGTATGGAGGATATTTGGGGTAGGCACATGCATGGAATATGCCTGTCCACCAGCTGACAGCTGACGTTGCACAGAAAAAATGTGGTATTGCATTGGGGTATGGCAAGATCTTGACTTTGTTTTTGCATTTCTAATGGGTTCAGAGTAGCTGTTCTGGAAGTATAATACCCTCATACCTCGTACAAATGTGAAGAAGTTATGCTGACTATGAACGATGGCCTATATTTGTTGATGATTTATTGCAGTTATACATATTACAGTAGTTAACAAACATATGTTATGAAAGGAGGATGTCGAGGGGTAGGAGTATTTTATAGATATATATACTCACATTCCTAGTATGAATATGCCGAGGTAACGATACTGTGATCTGAGAAACAGGTTGGATACACAGAGGATTGGGCTGGACGGAAGCACTGACAAAGACTAAGTCCAGAGTAGAACCACGGTTGGGTGGTTGACGATTTAATTGTAGCCAGTGATGTATTAGTAAAAAATCCGGAGATTTCTGACTCAGGGGAAGTAACTCACGTTAGATCTATTTTCTACAAAGAAGAACCCTGCTTATCTTCCCTGTGACTTACAAGTGAAAGCGTCAACGCGTTGGATGTTATCACCCGGAAACTCCATCTGGTACATGTAAATGTATTAAACCAGTGTATGACCATTTAACGCCAAGTGGTGGCGCCACCTGCAAGCGGATTTTCTCGAAACGCAATTCTGTTCAAGGCCTTATGACTGTAAACTAGTGAACAAAATTTCAATGGAAAGCGTCAACCCGTTATAGATTTATCGCCCGGAAACCCCATCTTTTACATGTACATGTATTAACCTAGCCAGTAGGCTCATTTAACGCCAAGTGGTGGCGCCACCTGCAAGCGGATTTCCTCGAAACGCAATCCCATTCAAGGTCTTATGGCTATACACCACTGAGAAAAATTTCACATCAAAGCATCAAACCACTGGACATTTATCGCCCGGAAACCACATCTTGTACATGTATTAACCTAGCCTAGGCCAATTTAACACCATGTGGGGGCGCCACCTGTAGGCGGATTTTCTCGAAACGCAATCCCATTCAAGGCCTTATGGATGTACACCAGTGAACAAAATTTCAAGTGAAAGCGTCCTTCCATTGGAGATTTATTGCCCGGAAACTTCGTATGTACATACGGAAGGACGGACAGACCAAACTTTATATGCCCCCCACATATAAATATGGACGGAGGCATACGAAGAATGTACTATGTGGCAATATACCGTATTTGACCTTATGTATATATATATTTTCAAAGGTATTCTCCTGGAGAGCACACGTACGAAACTTCAGTCCATCAACAAGGAATCATTATATGTATGCGGTAATGATAATGTTGATTTATTAAGAGATTGCATTCAAGATATAGCATGACTAAACGGGTACAGTGTGAGGGCTAAATCTCGGCATATTCTGATAAACCGAGGCAGAGACACAACTGGCATTTATTGGTGAATATTTGAAAGTGAATAATGTTGCTATGTTGTGTCAGGTTCCGTAAATCATGGTACCTATTTCATTGCATCAACTAGCAGTCGCACGTTTTATTTACTCACAGAAAAAAATATTGGTGCAATGTTATCAGCATCGGTAAATATCGCCTAAATCCGATTACTCTCAGAATTATTGTTTATGTTCCACCGACGAAGAGTCACAATGGCATGTTATTCTGTGTGGTTGTTATTCCGTTCTTGAGATTTATGAGATTCTCCGAACGATATCATAATCTTCAGTTATGCTTCAACGATATTTGTGACACAAAACTGATGTGTTGGCAGTTGTTTCAGTCAGTATCACAAGGTCAATGGTGAAGGGTATAACATACCACTAATGATTTTAGCGCTGTCCTGGCTATCTGGATTATGTTTCATCGATATTCAGGACAGTTCGCATGTTTGTTACATATGAACTCAATTTGCAGCATATTGATTCGGGGTTGAATAGTCCAAAATATTGCATGCCAAAATTGAATTTGAGATTGCATTATCTGGTTAAAGTCTTGGCTAAATACAGTTTGGAGACCCTTTGACCTTGAATTCGAGCCAGCTACTCCAAATTCGGCAGGATTCTCTCGGTTGACAACAGGATTCAACGTTCGTTTGAGTCAAGGGTCAATGCACCTGACGCTGCTATCGGGGCAAATATATTCCCAAGGGAATAACTTCAATGATATCGTGTGTCATGAATTAAGAACGCGAAAGGGTAACCCAGCATATTGGTCGACAAATTATTTCCAACGAGGTTGTTATTGACGTAAGATATTTTTGCTGATACGCAGAACAATCGAAGTTGTCTATTGGAGACAATAATTGGCAATATTTAGAAAACATAAGATAAGATATGTAAGATAAAAATAAGTTCAGTATTATCCTGCCCTCTAAACCTACGACACACGGTGAATCAGTTCGCATCTATAACCCGCAATTCGTCGCTCCGGTGATTAATATAATAGAATGACTACAATAGAATATATTGAATCACAGACTACAGTAACATCATAGTACATCATATTGTTTTGCTCCGGTCGACCGATATCCATGACAATTAAGTTCGCGTCAGTCATTGATGCCCTATGTTACGTGAATGGGAGTTAGATACGTTGGAGAACGATCTTTTCTACGTATCGTTTCCAGGCTCACATAATCGTGTCCATCAACCGGGATGCCAGAATCGGGATTAAGTCCTTGGTAGACATGGCTCTCTCGTGGTTGGGAGTTCTATTAAAAAACGAAACAGAGAAACTGTTTAAATTTCCAAGTGGTTAAGATGATGAGAAAAACGGCACATTCCCCACAAATATAAAATACATTATCTTAACCCTATCTGGCCTGGATGATTTGGGGTGTACCGCAGCCTAGGGTGGGGGGGGGGAAGTGCCCACCAATATATTTTCGCTATCGCTAAGGCTAGAGAGCTGAAAATTACCACACTATATCTTTGGGTCAAGCTCTACAAGAAAATTTTAAAAAAGTCCAAGGTGGCCGCCATGATGACGTTACTTTGACGTCATTTTCAAAAAGAGCATTTTTGACGATTTTTCGGTCAAAATCTTCGAATTTTTTTTATTTCTGATTTTTCTTCACAACACCTTCATGATAAATTACTAAATAACAATCTGATATGAAATAAAAAAAGTTCACAACACCTTCATGATAAATTACTAAATAACAATCTGATATGAAATAAAAAAAGTTTTACCCACTTTTCCGTACAGAAAAGCTAACTTTTTGAAGAAATATGACGAAAACATCACTTTTTCTGGTACCCCACATGACCGCCATTTTGAATTTACCCATGATCCCCTGCTGACCCCAATATGATAACCTATAACTTTCCAATTTTTGGCGTTCCAGAGATATCGCAGAAAGTTTGGTAGAGGGGCATTTTGACCCCCCCCCCCCCTTCCCCAGACCTGGTAGGTTTAGTGGGGGAAGGGAGGGAGGGGGAACAAATCAGGGGGTGTTTTTTTGTTTCATTAAAATGCATTGAATCGCGTTGAATCAACATGCTAAATTTTTTGCGTATTTTTTTAAGAAATATGGCGAAAACATCACTTTTTTGGTACCCACACATGGCCGCCATTTTGAATTTACCCATGATCCTCTGCTCGGGTGGTCTTGCAAATAGGCCCACAATGACCCCAATATGATAATCTAAAAAGTCACGGATTTTCAGCTCTCAATTTTGTGTCATTCCGGAGACGAACGGGGTGTGGGGGCGGAAAGTGCCTCACCCCCTCCCCAGGCCAGGTAGGGTTAACAGCTTGGCGACACGTTCGAACCATCGCAAACTCAGAAAAAATAGCACCAGTACTGTTTCAGAGGATTTCTACCAAAGTACTGAACAACCACTCTAATATCACGGTACTGAAACAATACTTATGTATAACAGCACTGATTCAGTACAGTTACAGTTTTGAAATATTACAGTACTAACTCAGTATTGTTATCTTCCATTACTCTTCCAACTTTGTGTCCTTACAGTACTAGGTCAATGGTTACCGCAATGAAACAGTACTACTATGTATGAGTACTGTTTCAGTGGTGTTATATTTCAGTGTTGTTTCAGTACGTAGGTAGAAATGCACTAACGTATAGTGTAATTTTATCTGTGCATAAGTCCTGCCTTAAAATGGGCCGAACTGATTCAAGCAGCTCTTGATGATCGATGATATAGCGTTGAAGACAACAGTGAAACCATGCCATAATTTAGAGGTAGACCATCTGGATGTCGCAAAATACTCTCCGTAGTTATTTACCTTAGAGTCAAACAGACGTCAAGTTTCATTTGTTCAAAATGAGATACTCACCTCGTCCGAACCTCTAATTTTCCTTCCTTCCACATAAGTAGGTTGGGATTTAATTGGACGTTTTTTTCCTTTGAGAATAATTATATATGCGACTAACATCAACGATGATACCGCAGCTATAGCCCCGAATATTGCCAAACCGATAACTGTCGGAGTGAGATCCATCCTGTCGGTGGTCTGTGAGAAAATAAAACACAGAGAAAAGATAGACCAAGCTCTAATGAAAAAGCACTTCGAATATACAAGCAGTAATATCTATTTTGCAGAAATATCGGAATAAGCATGTCATCCTGCCCACACCGCATGCTTCATTTCGCAGGCTCCATTATACATCCCTGCCTCCAATAGCGGAAGTTGACCGTTGCTACGTTGCTATGACGTATAGGGGAAACCCACGTACGCAAGGTTCAGTTTGAATCCGGCCGAACAACTTCAGTTTTGCACATGAGGGAACTACTTTCCATATGCTCCGTCCAGATAAACAGGGAAACTAATCTCCAGATAATTCTTTTCAAGGCTAGGTCAACAGAGGTATTATGCAGACTTGAAACGTAATCGAAATATTCGGCAAACATCTATTCTACTATATACGATGTCACTTCCGGCGATGTGCGCGAAGGACACGAATCCGGTCCAAAAATCTGACTGGTGGTTGGGGTACTATTAGGCATGTTACAGAGAAGCTAAACAAATAAGCTTGTTATGAAACCTAAATCTGACGTAGGCGATCGGATTGGTGAGTTACACAACAGTTTTGGGAAGGTGGGGTGGCTTAAGTTTTGTTTTAGGGTGAAGTGTCAATATATAAGTTCTCTTTATACTTAACACCATTCTTTACATACATATATATACATGTAGCGTGGGGTTATGTATAAAGATCCCATATTTCGAAACTTCACTCTCAAAGCACCCCATCCTGCCAAAACTCTTGTTTTGAGAACCTGTGATGAGTTATAATTGATTGTATTACTGGCTGGCAAAGTGGATGTTTGCGGACTTAAGGGAGTTGAGGTCTCCAGCAAACTCGCAGGTAGTGCCTCATCCGCCTCCTTCACATCCCGTGTAATACAGTAATCTGATTGTGTACATTTTCCATCGTACATAGGGTACTACCGATATGGCGGACTCCAAACTGATAAAATGATAGTCCAAATTTTCATTTCTGCTAATTTCTGTTTGGAGATATCTTGAAATTTGCTTCCACAGGTTTACAGAACAGTAGAATTTGCCACAGTATATTGTCAAATGTTGGATTATATAACTCCATCATGTCTAACTGCCACCACTGAAAACTGCTGACCGCTTCTCCTTTTTCAAAACACATAATATTTTTGTTTTTACATGCATCTCGTGTTTGTTAGGAATTGGTGCTAATAGTTGAGGGTAAAGGGTATTCCGTTTATTGGCGTCTGACGTTGCAGTAGCTAATATTATTGTAACAATAATTGCCCTCTTATTCTGAGTCTAGTCCAGGCTAGCCTATGTCTATGGTAGCAATGCTCACCAATAAAGCTCCAGTTGTCGTTTGGTGGGCTGTTATAGTCTCCGTTGTTGTGGAAACCGTCTCTAGTTTTCGTGATTGTGCAATTGAGGTGCTAACCGTTGTTGTGGGTACAGAGTCTGTGTTGCCGGTATTTGCATGCTGTCTAACAGTGGTCACGCGTTCTGTTGTCTCCATGAATACTGTGGGCAGGCGGGTTTCGGATTCTGTGAATGGTAATGTTGCAGGGGCGACTGCTGCAGTTGAGGTCATCGAAACTTCAGGCGTCATGACACGGCGTGTTGTTGAAGTGGTTGTAGAGGCGTCTGTTGCAGTGGAGGTCATCGAAACTTCAGGCGTCACGATACGGCGTGCGGTTGATGCGGTTATAGGGGCGATTGTTACAGTGGAGGTCAACGGTACTTCAGGCGTCATGACACGGCGTGTTGGTGATGTAGTTGTAGTTGTGCGTGGTTCAATGACGCTTGTATCGGCTTCAGTCACGATTACCTGACCTGCAGATAAAGCACCCATTAATTTACGACAGCCGAAATAAGCATCGAACAGGAGCGAGAGAATTAAATTTAACAATAATCGATGACACCAGACTATTGATAGCGACGCGGAAGCGGTCAAAATTTTAACAGACTTCACAAATTAATAAGAACATAATACATGAATCACGTTCTGATCTAACAAGTATCAATGAATGGCAAACTTGACTTCACGGTGTCGTCAAGATACGCTGCATTGTGTTATCGGGAACCGCCTTTCACACGCATGCGCATATGGTACACACAGGCTTATCAGTAGAAGTTTTACAGTAGTCAGACGATACATGAAGCTTTGCATCTGAAAACGCCATGGCTCTGGGGTAACAGCCATGCAAATTACGCAAACGGGTTTATTTTCGATAGGCTGCTGGCTAGACCAGTAAAATAAGTACACCTAATGTGAAGTCGTCATCGTGACGGTTTTACAGATACATCGTGGACGAAAAAACTGCATAAGGATTCTGGTCAGGTCCACGAAGTACAATTTACTGTTTTCTGCAAATATTGTTACAGTACATCTTAATGTATATTTACGAAATGCCAGAGGCTGGTTCAAGGCTGGTGGGAAAATAACCCCACAAAATAAAACACAAAGAAATAAAATAAATTGATCATTAAACAAAAACAATCTCTTGCCATTGCAACCATAAAAATTATTCGAACGGTTCATTTTCGATAGGATCTTGACTGGTTAAGTAGTCAGTGGAACTTTCATCTGACCCTGCGAAATGCATTTCTTGCGTACGTCACCCTGTGGAGGCCTTCAAATGTCAGTTAAAATGTGTCTTTTACAGCTCACTAATTCCCAGTGTATGAGTTGTCACAGCGACACAGCTCACCAATTACCAATATAAGGGTTGTCAGAGCATTTCCATCAAAGCTCTCTAGATTTGTATCTAATACCGCTCATGCCGGTGCTATGGGCCGTGTGGTCATGTCATCCAAGTTGCCACATAAACAGGTACAATAAAAGCGCACCTGAGATACAACACATATCATGAATAGTTAGATTCTTGGTATGTGATTTAGAATAGGTTAACCAGAAGACCATACCGTGAAGTCATGTGGCTCTGTCAGTATGTCGGCACCTCTTCCCACTTCCCTTATATGCGTTGTAATTTCACCAACGTTTACATGAATAGACATATTTTTCAAATAATCATATATTCGCAGGTGTTAACATTGGTGGTAAGTTTCGTTCTGCACTTCAAATATATGATATCACACATGCAAGATGGAGAAAGGAACTTATACAACTGCTAAATTTATAAAAACATTTCTATGAGTAACTTTGTTTTATTTTTTAAATATTCTGCGTGACTGATCATTGATCAATTCCAAATGATAGCTATAATGGGCGGTCATATGGAACTGGCGTTTGCAATGTTTCTCGTCGTATTGAAGACATTTTTGTTCTACGTCAGCTATACGTCAGCTATACGTCAGCTGACGAAATTCAATGGAACGCATAGTCTCCTCCTTCTCCGCACGGGCTTCGTTTCGATTCCTCAAGCTGTCACCGAATGAACGAATTTCTTTTAATTTTGACACGCATGTGGAACACGCATTCTTTCGTATCAGGACTCAACTATTTCGCGATCTGGTCAAACTTAAGTTTTTGCAGCGTTCATTCCTGGATAAGTTTATTATTCTCAATAATCAGTCTAGAGTATGGCATTCAATAAATTAAAGACAGATCAAATATTCAGTAGACAGCAATCGTCTATGAAAACAATTCTCCTTCATAATCCAAATAGCTTAATATTCTTTTTGACTAATGGTTACACAATCTTCAAAATCCAGGTAAGTGTAAGATGGGAAAGTCTCACGTTAGAGACTAATCTTACAAGAAAAGGGTGGGAAAGGTGCTTGGGGCTAGAATCATCTATTACCACTTCCCGAGAAAACAACACAACACCGAATTTGTGTGGTAAATAAAGTTGGTCTGTATTTCATGGTATTTGTATATATATAGATAGGCACCTGTATAAAAACAGCACTGGTCAGTTTGGCTGAAATGGTCAAAGTCGGCATATTTAATATAATATTTTAATTATTATATATTAATGCAATATTATCAGGATATAGAATGGTCAGAATATTAGATGGGAATAAGGTAAGTTAGGAAACAATCTTAGTTGAGAATTAAGCAAAGATTGAGTGAATTTCCTTAACTCCCTCTGTACCGGCATTTTTAACAGATCTAATACTGGTATCAACACTGTCATGAATATGAGTGAAGCAAAGATATACTTATCATCGCCTAAACAGTTTCAGAGACAATATTACAAGCTTTCGAACAAGATATAATATGATGAAAATATTCATCTGAATATTCCAAATTTTTGTATGCCAATGACAGGCAATCATTCATCTATATTTCTACTGATACGGTACAGAGATGTTAATATAGGAAAGGTAAGTATTGTGACTGGTAAGATAGAACATAGTGTTAACAACAGAATCAGAGAAAGGTTGAATAGTCACTTTCGATTATATATATATTGGGATTATATATATAACAATTTTAAATAGAGGAAGTCTCAAACACAATAGCATACAATAACTGCTTAATTGATAGCCCATTTGGCTATACCGGTGCCATTGGCATTTAATGAAAACCATATAACTCTGTCGGGGCTACACATCAGCACGATGATGGTCAAGGGGTCATAACTCTGATTTTCGCGCGTCTACAAGAAAACGATTTCCGCGAGTAAACAGATATTTTGGAAAGTTACACCAGTCTCGATGGAAAGGTGAATGTTTACATCGATTAACATACAGGTAACACTGGAAACCTTGTGTATGGTGTATTATCCGAGAAAGGAACAATTTAACTGTAAAATTCACTTGGTGCGCGAATAAGATGTTAACATTGTGCTGATATATAGCCGCCCATGAAATTGAACATATATACATGTATAATACATATTTACATGCAGCAAAGCAACCCTATTGCCATTCCCCAGAAATACATGTAGAATAGATTTATATTTTAGCTCAGCCTCTCTTCAAAGCATTCCATGAGTGTGCTATATGTAACACTGCCATGAATAGTCTTTCCAAAACACCATCAATGAATATGGTGCCATATTTATATAACTTAGACCAGCAATACAATATTTTGGGTGGTAATAATTTTACAGCACCCATTTTGGGGATGTGTAACCACCTTGCTCTCTGCCTAGTATGGCAAGCTATGGTTGTTACTAAATTATTATTTATATCTACAAAAAGTCAGTGTTCTTTTGAGGAAAAAAGTCCTGGGAGGTCTTGGTTATATACCCATTCATTTATTGGCAAGACTAAATATTTAATATTTATTGTTAAATAAAGGAAAAATTTTGTAACAGGGCCCTTGTCCCGTTTTTAGCATATTTGACACATGTTGTTGTTGTCCAACTCGTTTGTGGAAAGCAACATGGAAATTTCGCAGATTCCACTGACCCCCCTCTAGGACTTAATGGTCAATTAACCAATCAAATCGATTTATTAGAGGCGGGACCTTTGAGGTGGCAGACGACTTTATGCAATCTGGTCACTTTGGCCATTTCAGCCAAACTGACCAGTGCTGTTTTTATACAGGTGAGTCCCCAATTTCGCCCTGGTGGCGAAACTAAACACAGAACGTACACTATATCCTCTGCCCAAGTGTTGTTGAACTCCGTATTTATTATAATTAGTATTTTGGGAACATTTTAGAGATATTTTGGCACATTTCTAGTAAAATTAGACGAGAGAAGTGACCAGCATTTTGACGTTTCAGGTTCCCCACGTGTCACACTGCACCGTGAATTTACGTGACCGTTCACTGCTGTAAGCGCTAAAATCTGTCAAAATAAGTCCTCAAATTAGCTGATTAGGAAACTAGATATGATAATTTATTATTTTAGCATCCCTACCTGACAGTTTTATGAGTTTTGATCCATATTTTCGACCTCAAAACACCGGATGTCCCTTCCTCGACTGTCAAAAACTTCTGTGCATTGCGTCATCACAGTGTAGTCTGAGACCCCGTGACCTCTCGTGATATTTGGCGAGACAAAAACAAAACCATGCTGACATAGGAATGCGGAAGTGATAAACTGAGCTCTTTTCTTGACAAATAAATTATGTTTATGGCTTCTTTATGGGCCTAAATTTACAGGAAAACTTCTAAACTTCCCGCTAAAATTACTGGGTGAATTGACCCTGTTTATACGTTGAGTTCACAGCATCTGGGCAACTGTTCACCGACTTTGACCTATATTATACCATACATGTAGAATAGATTTATATTTTAGCTCAGCCTCTCTTCAAAGCATTCCATGAGTGTGCTATATGTAACACTGCCATGAATAGTCTTTCCAAAACACCATCAATGAATATGGTGCCATATTTATATAACTTAGACCAGCAATACAATATTTTGGGTGGTAATAATTTTACAGCACCCATTTTGGGGATGGCAAATCAGTATGCTTTACTGCAGGTATATGAATCGGTATTCTCATAGCGCGATAAAAATAACGCACGTTATTTCAAGTTACAAACAGTAACACTGAAATATTTAATCGAATCGATATAAATTGACGGATCGGTTTATCGTATGATGCCAATAGCATACATATACTTGTTGTTCGCATAGTATGATATATGTTGATGAACAAAAGACATGGTAAATTATTGGAACATGAATAAACTATACAGTACAGTAACTGGGCATATAGTAAAATTGAATCCCAGAATTACATGTACATGTATACTCTAGTTTATTATTAAAATGCTCCCAGACAGTGCGCAATTTAATAATGGAGCCAGGTTTCAAATCATGACTGATGTGTGGTACCAATACAGCAGCCCTTCAAAGATAGTTTGCTGAACTCCAGCTTTAATTTGACCCAATGTGGCAAAATTGATAGCCACAAATGTTCACAAGAATAATATGAAATATTATTATAGTAGCATGTCTCTGTCACCAAACATATAAAAAGCGTAATATCCACAAATCTCCATGGATCCAGTAGAATATATACTAGGAATACTTTAAATTTATACTTTAAAGCTCCACGATAGAGACAGCGGTATGCATTTATGGCATCGCGTGCAATATACAATCAATGACAAGTTTGGTATAATATAGGTCAAAGTCGGTGAACAGTTGCCCAGATGCTGTGAACTCAACGTATAAACAGGGTCAATTCACCCAGTAATTTTAGCGGGAAGTTTAGAAGTTTTCCTATAAATTTAGGCCCATAAAGAAGCCATAAACATAATTTATTTGACAAGAAAAGAGCTCAGTTTATCACTTCCGCATTCCTATGTCAGCATGGTTTTGTTTTTGTCTCGCCAAATATCACGAGAGGTCACGGGGTCTCAGACTACACTGTGATGACGCAATGCACAGAAGTTTTTGACAGTCGAGGTAGGGACATCCGGTGTTTTGAGGTCGAAAATATGGATCAAAACTCATAAAACTGTCAGGTAGGGATGCTAAAATAATAAATTATCATATCTAGTTTCCTAATCAGCTAATTTGAGGACTTATTTTGACAGATTTTAGCGCTTACAGCAGTGAACGGTCACGTAAATTCACGGTGCAGTGTGACACGTGGGGAACCTGAAACGTCAAAATGCTGGTCACTTCTCTCGTCTAATTTTACTAGAAATGTGCCAAAATATCTCTAAAATGTTCCCAAAATACTAATTATAATAAATACGGAGTTCAACAACACTTGGGCAGAGGATATAGTGTAGGTTCTGTGTTTAGTTTCGCCACCAGGGCGAAATTGGGGACTCACCTGTATAAAAATAGCACTGGCCAGTTTGGCTGAAATGGCCAAAGTGACCAGATTGCATAAAGTCGTCTGCCACCTCAAAGGTCCCGCCACTAATAAATCGATTTGATTGGTTAATTGATCATTAAGTCCTAGAGGGGGGTCAGTGGAATCGGCGAAATTTCCATGTTGCTTTCCACAAACGAGTTGGACAACAACAACATGTGTCAAATATGCTAAAAACGGGACAAGGGCCCTGTTACAAAATTTTGTCTTTATTTAACAATAAATATTAAATATTTAGTCTTGCCAATAAATGAATGGGTATATAACCAAGACCTCCCAGGACTTTTTTCCTCAAAAGAACACTGACTTTTTGTAGATATAAATAATAATTTAGTAACAACCATAGCTTGCCATACTAGGTAGAGAGCAAGGTGGTTACATAAGTATAAATTAAACCAAACTCGTTACTCCCATTAGAGCAGAGGACAAGTGGGTTTGATATAAATGAGGACAGATTCAGCCATCCAGTCTTCGATACAGCCCCAAATCGAAAAGGAAAGAAAAGTTAAGATATGCCTTAACATTAATCCGCTTGTGCTCTCCCTGAAAAATTACGGTCCTGTCTCAGGCGCATCACACACAATTTTACAACTTGCCGCTGTGGCTATTGTCAAAAATAGTTTGTAGGCCGATGCATGTATCGGAATACAATGACCATATTGCAAATATCCATATTGGTGCTGCATTAGCAGAGATAGCGTTTCTTAACCCTATCTGGCCTGAGCTTTTGGGACCTGTTCTGATCTGGGGGGGGGGGGGTGCCCCCCTCAATTATTTTTATCATCCCTTAAGTCAAGGGCCTGAAATTTACAACACTATACCCTTGGGTCAAGCTCTACCAAAGAATGTAAAAAACATCCAAGATGGCCGCTTTGATGACGTCACAGTGACGTCATTTTCAAAATCGGCATTTTTGGGTCGATTTTTCGGTCGGATTTTCCGAATTTTTTATTTATGCAATTTCGCCGCAAAAATGTGGAATTTACTCATGATCCTCTGCTCAGGGGGTATACAAATAGGCTCAAAATGACCCCAATATGATCAACTATAAAGTCAAGGATTTTCAGCTCTGTGTTTTTGTCGTTCCGAAGATAGCGCAGAAAGTTTGGTTGGGAGCCATTTTCCCTCTCCCCCCCCCACCCCGGGTCAGTATCTTGACAATATGTCGCTAATAACCTTGTTGCGAAGAATTCCCAAAGGCAGAGGTTTCACATCAATGGTGAAAACGTTTCGAAGAGTTTTGTTTGGTTTTCGGCTTAAAAAAATGATAAAAGACAGTTATGACGACGCTACTAGGAATGTCCTTACCTGTTGTGGTGATTGGGCATGGTACGTCAGTTTCTGTGATGTTGGTCCCATTGCACATATCTGGCATACAGAATAGAAAATGGAACTCAAGATTAAACTATTGTTTCATACGAATGAACAAAGACACGTTATCTAGGGTCATACAATGGGTGTCACCTGCGAAATGACGTGCTAATTTTCTGAAGCCCGTACCATTCTAATGACGCTTGTATCACAAATTGATCATTTGTCGACAAAGACACATTTACTAAGGGAAAATTCTTTCGCACGACAGTCCACGAATACTGAAGCGGGAATACTAGCCATCTTTCTTGTTCTGACCAAAATTCGTGTCCAGAATTGCAACGTCGTGTTCCATCATGACATTCCGCACCTGCCCCACAGTTATCTCCGTCTGTGCAAATGTCTCCATAGCTTTTAGATCCGGAAATCTGACATTTGAAGTTGTCTTCACTGGGAACTAAGGGAGGATTGCATGAACACACACGCCTAAAATTTTATCTAAGCTCATACACCGGTATCGCCCGCAGTTCATATTAACCCTACCTGGCCTGGGGGGGCTTTCTGCGCTATCTCCTGAACGACGAAAAATAGAGAGCTGAAAATAGAGAGATTTTATAGCTTATCATATTGGGGTCATTTTAAGCCTATTTGCATGACCCCTCGAGGAAATGATCATGGGTAAATTCAAGATGGCGGCCATGTGGGGTCCCAGAAAAGTGATGTTTTTGTCATATTTCTTCAAAATTTCTGCTTTTCTGCGATGAAAGGTGGGCAAAAACTAGTTTATTTCACATCACATTAATATTTACTAATTTATCATGCTACTTTTGCGGAGCGATTGGATACATAAAAAATTCGAAAAATCTGACCGAAGAATCGACCAAAAAATGCCGTTTTTGAAAATGACGTCACTGTGACGTCATCAAAGCGGCCATCTTGGATTGTTTTACATTTTCTGGTAGAGCTTGACCCAAGGGTATAGTGTGGCAAGTTTCAGCCCCCTAGCTCTAGGGGTAAGAAAAATAATTAAGGGGGGGGGGTGATGGGTCATTTCGCCCCCCCCCGAGGCCACGACAGGTCCCAAAAAGCCCGGGCCAGATAGGGTTAACTTACTGACGTGCGAATTACTCAAGTATTCTTCTCTAACTGAGATGTCCGATTCCAAAGAAAAAGATGCCACAAAATGACGATGAATCGATGGATGTCACTTACCGGGAGATAATCCTTCCGCACGACAATCCACAAACACAGAAGCAGGGAAAGCCAGCCATCTTTCATGTTCTGTCCAAACTTCGAATCCGGAAATGCACTGACATGTTCCATTACGACATTCGGCATCGGGCCCACAATTATCTCCGTCTGTACAGATGTCTCCACAGTTTTTAGATCCTGGAAATTGACATTTGAAATTATCGTTGCTGGCAATTGTGATTCCAGTGCATGCACACACTCCCGCATCGCACGCGTAGAATGGGTAATTCATACAGTGGATGTTGCTCGTGCAGTTTCCGCCAACCAAAGATACTGAAATTAAAGGAGGAAACAGAAACTCATAACAATAACGCCAAAGTACTGGTGAGACTTGCCCATTTTCTCTACCTTGTTTACTATATCATTGAACTCTGCCATTTTGTGAACGTCCAGGCATTCAGAGAAATAGATCTATGCACCGACTGTTTCAAATGCTAAAGAGATTCCTGATATATCTTACGCTCTTGTATTTTCCGTCGAACTATTTTTATTTCCATCTACAAAAAAAGACGACATATTCAGATTCAAACTTCACGTGAAACATTCAGTAGCTGAATGGAAATTAATATAAAAATATATGTGTAACATACTAAGACCACATATATTTGCATGTGTCAAACAGTACTTAAATTTGGCAATTTGTCCTTGTTGTCGGCGTTGCCACAAACACGCATGCCACTTTCCTTTTTCAACGGGATTCTGTGACCGTGTGATTATTGTCCATACGGAAATGGTCCATGGCATTCCTCCCATGTCTCTCTCATCATGTATCATTTTGTCTGGAGATGTTTAATTACAGACGTCCATTTCCGAGGAAATGCTATTGCGCCGAGAGCAAAGGATTTCAGCGGACAATTAACGTTCAATGGGGCATACGTATCAGAGATGCACACAAACATATCACTAAACACAAAGTAAATGTAGTAGAAAATGTTTGCGATGGACGCTCAAATGTATATGGAAAAATTATATTACATGACTGCTGCGGTCATTTGTCCTACATTTCCCGTACATTCCAACGCCTTCACAAACATTTTTAACTAAGAAAAATGTATTTCTGATTCCACAAAGAATACAAAATCTTTACCTTCGTGTAGAGTCCAATGATGTTGATAAAATGGCTTGAAGCTAATCAACTTCTTCTTACTGTGAGGTGCATGTGTCTATCAGTCCTTACCGCTGTTTGCATTAAACGTTCTAGGGTTCGGGACATCCCCCATCTCTGTCAAATGTTCTACCCGATGTCCGGAGCGACGCAAACGTGATAGTTGACATTATGTGACTCTAGTAGACGCAAGACGTATGACAGTATTCACACCCATCCGAGCAGATAATAGGAATATTTCGAATGCTTTCCTGTTTTTATTTTTTTTTATATTTTCTTTATCGTTAAATAATTATTTCCTAATTCATCTTGCGGATAAATGCACAATACAAAAATCGGAAAAGCATATTTAGCATATAACGTTTCTGCGGGGTCATCATAGCGACGTCGACCATCTTGAACTTTCTGGTAGAGCTTGACCCTGGCCCAAACTGTTGAAAATTTCACTTTCGAGCTCTGTGTAAGTAATATATTGGACGAAATGTGCCCTCGACCCCAGCCAGAATACATGTAGGTCTGAAAAAGTCCAGATCTAGTAGAGTTATTCAGGTATACTACAAGGAAGATACCATGCCGCATCGGTAGACCATATGATTATTTGCATACGGAATATTGGGACATTACCTTTATTACATCCACCTGATCCATCTTTGAGGTACCCGATATCACACTGGCAGATATACAGAGCACATCCCTTAGGTCTGCATACCATACCCTCACCTGTGCAGTCCAAATCACAATCACAACTCTCTTCGAAAGCAACACCTGACGGACGAGAAACACTGTTAATTTATCTTGCATGAAATGTAAACTGCGAATTGTCATGCCACCTAACATAATTCAAGAAAAGTTCTCGAAGTTAGATGACTACACAAGGGAGTATATAGCGACGAACTCTTTGCAAATTCGATGACACGTGTATATTGGTATATCCACCCTTTCGAGTCATCAAGTTCAAGCTATCAATGGCAAATGCGCCGTAATATACAGTGTTTATGTATTCCATTAATGCAATCTCTAGGTGAACAATATTTACAGTAACGACGATGATTAAGGATTAAACGTACATGGACTGGGGGACTTTCCGCCCCATCCCCCCGTCCAGTTTATTTTTTTGCACCTACCTCCGGAATGACACAACAACTAGTGCCGACACTCCGTGACTTTGTAGTTTATCATATTGGGGTCATTTTGAACCTATTCGCATACCCCCTCCCCCTGCCAAGCAGAGAATCATGATTAAATTCCAAATGGCGACCATGTTTGGTACCAGAAAAGTACATAAAGCTAAAACGGAAACGATAACATCATATGTTATGCGGCTGCTGAGAACTAGAATATATTGACCAATCGATTATATTCCATATTTCATAAGTTATTCATCGGTTTTATTTTGTAAAGTAAAAAGAAATTTAGCCTTAATGGACCATACATGAAAACGGATCTATTTTCAGTAATAATCTATAAACAAAGAAACATCCCATGAATGATATCTCTTGTATGTAGTAGAGCTAAAGAATGCTTTATGACTTCCGACATTAATATATCTTCGATCAGTTTTCTTGAACACAGATACTATCAATGAACTTAGACGAGCAATAAGGTCCTGATGAGGGATTGTAGTATAGAGAGTCGAGAAATCCCCTGTGGATACCTGTGACGGTATGTGACTTTTAGCATCAAGTTCTTCCGTAAGACATTTGGAGTTCTTCAATATCCACATACATTCAACGCCAGAGTTTTTAGAAATAGTGGCGCAATACCTTTCTCAAAATGCCTTTACCTCCAGAAGGGCCCTCGTTGACAGGGATGAAAGAAGCTTGGTGGTGCAGCCTCTAGAACCAGCTATGAATCTAGCTTTGTATGGTGATTTATGCATTTTGGGAGTCCAGTGTAATTTTGGTATGTCGTTATGTTTGGTTGGAAGACAAATAACTCTTTCCCTGAGAAACGTTTTGTGATTGTTAAATAAATCTCCCAGAGTAAATGCAGTTTGAGAGTAAGTAGACGTATTTGATGACGATATGTTTACACTCAGTTCTTCAACATGCACCTGGTAATAGTAATATTTACATATGAATATTATATTATTTGGAGCTTTGTCTGCTGGCACTATGACTAATTTACTCTGGATATTTGTACTTCTGTCAATACGGCGGATTGTTTCAACGACCTTGCTCTTGGTGAGGTCCAGTCAGACGTCGTTTGGCTTAAATTTTTCACCAGAACAATAAACCTACATATTTTTGTAGAATGGAATGTACAGATGGCGGGACTCGGGGACTTACAGTCCACCAGCAGAATCCTATCATACACAGGTAATAAATTGGAGCGATATGCAAGAGCTGAGAAAGATTGTTTACTAAAAAGCAACTATATGACTCTACATGAGAGCTCCCCTCAGCGCACCATATTCAGAACCAAGAATATAATGGATTATCGGACGTGGTCATAGTACCTCAGCCGAGCTGTTATTGTAGTTGTTCATGTGGAGACAATGACGTATTCCCATGGCCCCAAGCCCCAGCCCCAAGGCAAGATTATGACAGGAAATAAAACACAAAGAGGCATAAAATGAATAAGAAATACCCGGAAAGGCGACAATAGGACCACTGGTCACGTACGCGTGCACCTACACAAGCACGTGTACAGTGAAAGTGATTGCAGGGCCAGAGTAGTGCAGAGTGCAACACGAGCTAGTGTGGAAAATAAATCTTATTCCTCAGTTGAAGGCTCGAAATTGGGGTCCTATCACGAAAATGTCGCAACAAAGTCCATAAGAAAACATGAAAAACAGCTTAATTCAACGACAGTGAGCTCTTGTCAGTGAGTATTCATTCAGAATCGGACAAAATAACAATGATAACTCCGTAGGCCTACAAAATAACAACCACGCTGAATAATGAAGACCAGATCTGACGCCAACTTCAAATATAACTGGATATATATTAGAGTACATTTTCAAGGAAGGGCAACTGACAATGCCTGGCGTTATGTAGTCAAAAATCACTTTAGTAAGAAAGTCATATTTTGCAGCAGGTAAGACTATAGAGTGAAAAAAAACTAATCTGTTTTAATTACATGTAAGTATTTGAATTCCCCCGTCGTTGTATGTTATGATTGATAAATATATAAGTGAAAAAAACTCATCAACTGTTTAAAGATGACTTGTCTCAGTTAGCTCTCTTAGAATGAGATTACCATATCTAAATCTACCATGTACGTATGACTGATGACTTGTGCAGTTTTCAAACGATCATGTTGTCAAAAATTGCAACGGTTTATGCAGCCTACATTTACAACACAAACACACCTGCGCGCTTTGTGGAAGGAAAGAAACCTTTGCGGATTTTTCGCTTCTTATAACCTATATAGTAGGCTTACGACAGTATTGATTGTGTGTTGTACAGTCGCGAATTTGAGGTGACCATGAATGTTCCCTGTTGTTCGAAGAAATGCTTTCCCGAATATTGAGGGACAAATGCTGAAATTGGACCAAATAATGTTGTGCTTCCAATATCAGTAAACTCAGATATAATAGCGGGGAACTTTATATCTGAAGTCAAAGCTATATAAATTCCGTGCGAATTTCAAACTACATCTGTTAACCAATCCGGCAGCTAGCTGAACGAAATAACTTTAAAAAGACTCTCCTTACGATTACGCCAGGAGCCCGTGGACCAATATTACAAGCGTCTAGTCCGGCATCCATGATTCAGCCGTCGTCCATTAAAGAATATCCACGTCCATAATCCGAAGACCTATTTCATATTCCATATAACAGTATTAGCAAACAGAAAACGGAAAAAGTATTCAAATAAGGCATCATGTCTAGACATCGTGCGTAAATTTCAAAGGATTTAGCACCATCAAAAAGTCTGCTTTTGTTAAACGGTAGAAAATATCAAAAGACCGAACTTGGTTCGTTTCCGTGAACTAAACGACAAGGCCAAGTTGTGTGTCGTCATTGGCTTATTAGGGAATCTCGTAGAATATCGGCATAATTTTCGCATGAATATTTCATAGCGTCACATGTAGATGATATTTCCCTGATATACGCCCTTGGTTTACCTAGATTGGTTGTGTTTCCAATCGTCGATTATTAGACAGATCAGATGGATTGAATTTGTTCGATTTCTTCAACTTGTTACATTGTTTTGCACCAATTACTTTAATGACTGTGAGCTCGACGAAGGGGGTGAAACAGCAGATCGTTCACAGATAGAAAGATATACGTTGTACATGTTATATGCGGATCGACACAACAGTGTGTATGCCAATGCGGTCTGAATATAGGACTGTGTGATGAACATGCATGAATTTTTGTGAGTTGGCATTGTGTAGAGTTAAAATAGACACAGTAGAGAGTTCAAATTTCAAACAAATCCCCAGAAGGTTGACTCTGGTATCCGGGTTACACTAGTAGGCTACTGTATTAAGAAAAGCAAAATTGAGTAAAAGTTGTCTTCGAAAATTTGGCAAGATGTTTCCCTTAAATATTAGTTTTTCAAAACGTTGAAGACGTATCAGCGGCCACGGCCGAGTTTCATCAGTTTCAAGCTTTCGTTCCAGCTCAGAAGGAACATATACTTACGTGAATAAAATTGTTCGGAAAACAGTTTATGTGCATTTAACTCGTGTGAAAAGGGAAGTAAACGCGAGAGATGGATATAGCACAAAAACAAGGCACCGTTTTACTGTGGTAGATTATTTGATACTACTAATTCCACTTCATACGGAATACGGGAATGAATAGTTTTTCCTTCTGAAAAATGATATCCAGGAACCTAAAACCTCATTAACCGTGAATCAAACTAGCAATGGTTTCAACTTCGACAGAAATCTAAAGATCCATTTCTCACACCACAGTATCTTCGACTATCGAAGACTGTGTCCAAAGATAACAGCAAAGCTATACGAATGTGATAAACTTTAGTACCATACATGTATAGGAGTATAATGATAATTATAATGAACTGTCTTCCTCTCGGTAGTCAGTTTGCCTATAAGCCAATCTTCCATTAGGCCGAGCACATTTATACACAGATACATATCTCATAATCATACATCTGGTTTTTCGGTGTGGGGAAAAGCCGGAGTACCCGGAGGGAAACTCACGAGCACCGCCTGTGACCAGAAATCCAATCTCACATACGACCGAATCGACACCACGCGAAGTTGAACACGGGCCGAGAGTCCAAGATGTTAACCACTGGACTAACCGTGCCCCCTCACATTGTTATTGGTCGCTGTGATGTGAGAATGTAAGAAAAGTATTTTACCGGGAAGATATTCATAATGAGGAATTAGTCGCATGTATATACAGATCTTTGAACATGGTTGTCAATTTAAGATCCTGTGGAGGGTTCGTGATTTTGCCATATGAGATTGTTCTTTTTCCTATACACTTTCACCGTATACTTACTTTTGCACTGTGTTGCCAGAAAAATTTGTACAATAATAATCGTTACTTTCATCATCTGTGAAATGAAAAAAAAAAACATTAGACAATAATCTGTCACCAGTCTAGTGAAGTGAAGTAACAAGTCTAATAAAGCCTAAATTTCAATAATTTTAAGAAACAAATTAATTTGAACATTTTGTTACTGAAAGCCATAACATGATCCTGTGTTTACGAGAGTTTTTGTTCGTTGCTCAACCCTACTTGACCTGGGCGATCTGGGAGTGTACCACAGTCTGGTTTAGCGTCTTGTCAGCCCTACAAGACAAATATCTTTCTCACTCCTTCGGCCAGGAGCAGAAATTTCTCGCAATATATCATTGTGGACAAGATCTCCCACAACATGTCAATTTTGGTCGATTTTTAACAACCCAAGAGGGTGACACAACGAAATCGTAACTTTACAAACACTCCCAACTGGCTGCCGTTTTGAATATACTCAAGATCCTTTGAATGGCGGAGTATACAAATAGGCTCGCAATGAAGCCAATATTATTAGGTAAAAAAATCACAGAGTGTAAGGGCTTCTTCTTTTAGTTTCTAAGTTATGGTAGTATGACTGGTTGGGTTAATCATTTCCTGACTGTTTACCTTCAATGTCTTTAATTTTAACCCTATTTGGCCTGGGCGATTTGTACCGCAGTTCTCATCTAGATTACAAGCTGGCCCGTCATCCATAATTCAGCGATCGTCCATTAAAGAATATCCGCGTCCATAATCCAAAGACCTATTTCATATTCCATATAACAGTATTAGCACCAAATTCAAAAAGACAATCACAGTATACATAAACATAGGTTAGTTTCCTGCAAGAGCGAAGCGGTCAACAGTGCCGACAAGACATCATGATGATCCATAAATATCCAATGCGTATCGCTGATCAGTATTCGTAATCCATAATATTCGTTGTGAAGTCGTCATCTAGAGAATGATGTATCTCAGTCACGCTTTGATTGTGTCTGTTCACATGAGCAGTATGAGGACGACTAAATTTCCGTATATACATTTCTGTTTTTCGTTGGGGGTATTTGAGCGTTACCAAAGTATAGAAATCCATCTTTTGAGAGTCAGTTTGAACGAAGGGAGAGAACTGCTATCAATTTAAGTTCTTTCTCAGTGTTTAATAGCTCCTGATATGCAGTTTCATGTACATGTTACTATTTTAAATAACAGTTAATTACCTGTTATTGACAATAGCCAGGTTGATGAAAATTATGTATTAGTATTGTTTATAGAATCGATCTGTCGCGTTACCTTCATTAGTACTTTGCTAGACTGATAACGTAGATATATCGCGTGTTCCTCTATTTGTACCCACATTTCCATTGCTATTGGCAAGTAGTATATTTACAAACCATGCAATCAACAATCGATCAATTATGCACCATTCCGAATATGATATACGCCCATGAGCAGTTTCACATCCTTGAACTAACGTACTTTTTAAGGATTGCCTCCTTCTGTCGTGACTCGAGTATCACCAGCATTGTGCTGATATTTAATAATTCCTGGAATTTAATGCGACAATTTGGACGTTCTGAGAGGTAACCAACATATGTGGTTAGCCTACTGCCTAAGTCGATGCTTCTGGCAGTGCAAATCTGACATCTCAGCGTCTTCTGCATTTGTGATATGCAGTATATCAGAATGGTACACATGCTTTAGCGACGGCCAGAACTGAGGTCATTCCGCTCGTCGCCCGACGTTCACAGCGAATTTTATAAGCGGACAATCAAAATGGCCCACTTCTATCCTGTCACATTTTGTTTTGATATTTTTCAGAATCAAAATTTTCACAAACATTTGAACATAGACAACAAAGCTTTTATGTCCCAGTAAGGTATAATGGTCAATCAATGTTTGTCGGACCACAAGTCGCAATTAAGGATGTCCGCTGGTAGTAAATCAAAGTAATTAGCTTTTTGAATAATGTGTGTTGTTGCATTCATAATTGTGTAATATGAGAAAAAATATAGGTTGGTATGCATTTTTTAGCTGTAGGCAGCGTTAAGTGGACTGACCCATGCTCAATTTGATAACCCAGAAAGCATAGGGAATAGCCCTAGTTTTGAAGAATATTCATGAAAATATCATATAAATAGTATTTAACTTTTTCTTATATTCTAACTGTTTGCAGATAATCACAATGTCTATCAAAATTTAGCAAATTGGATGGATGTTGGTGTGCAAACTTCTCGGCTAGAAGGCTTTTAATGGAAATTCCCATCTCTTAACCTAGGGAAGGGAGATAACCCAATAGAAAAACAGGCAAAATGGCTGCTAACGTCAAAAACCACCAGCGGACATCCTTAATATCTCAAATCCTCCTCTAAAAAGAAATCCAACGGTGGTTTGAAATCTGCTGTTTTAACATTCCATAAAGAAATACTCCCAACAAAAGTGGATAATAAACGTCGTGACTCTTGCCGTATATTAATATAGTTATGGCACGAAACATGATTAATCTATGAGTGAGTAAGTGAATAGAATTCAACGTCGCTTTCAACAATATCGCAGCTATATCGCGCGACGAACCAACTAAGCATCACCCAGTCAAGTTGCGTTCCTGCTACCTCAAAGAAGAAATCTTTGAAGCAGCATTTTCTTCTTTGAAGCAGCATGGATCCAGACACCCTCCATCCACCCTATAAACACTGAGGACAGTGCACAAGACACAGACAGGACGCTTACATTGTGCAATACAGACAAGTGATATATCCTGTTGCTTCTCAGCAAAATGCATTGAAGCAGCAGGAACCCGTCACTCTATTTGCCGTATAGTAGGGTAATACATAAGCGGCTAGAAAACGCATTTCTACAACGCATTATTTATTATCATAAACTCGTTGTTCGTTATTTCCATTTCCCATCTAAATGTGGTCTATAAGTAAGTGCACAAATGCAACCAGATTAAAACAACGTTATGTTATTGGATGGACAGCAACACTTTATTGTCTTTATTGCTACTGAGATACCGTTTCGTTGGAAATAATGTCAACATATAAAAAATAAAGATATCGCTATCCAACAAATAGACTACTGTTAGTGTTATATACACTAGCTATCAAATGTCAACCAAAGATGTTAAAGGAGATGGTATTGTAAGGCGGGGGTTTTGCCCACAGCCAGCCGACTCATAGGAATGTACATTTCTTCTCTCCATCTGTCAATCACAATGCAATGTACAACTCGTCGTCGGCGGCAACTGTCAATCAACGGACTGAATGTTGGGGTGAACCATGATAGCTTCACATATGTTCGGTACCAATGCGTTATTATTTCACCCCGTTGCAGTCGATTTTACATGCACATATTGGAGAATAAATACACAATTTAGACGAATATATTGCCGTTGTAACAGGCAGCGACTGATTGTTCGATTTCAACGTTTGACTAGCCCGTAATGTCCACACGGTATCGTGTTATCGATAAACAATATTTATTTTACTTTTAATTAGAATATGATAGCCTAAAATCTTATTTCAGATATACTGAATGCAATTTTGTTTTACAAAAATGAGAAAGATTGAAATAAACTGTCGACGTCACACATGTTGCCCTCCTGGGATTCGAACTCGGTAAAAGAAAATTTCGAGGCGATTGTGACCCAACGTGCTTATCCACTACACCACGACGTACGAACAATTGTAACAGGCTATTTTGTCACTTTAAATCTACTTACGAAAACTTCAATCGTTATGAATCATAACTTTTCATTTTTTAGTATGAAGGACCCCTTGGACCAAAACGATCTTCCAGCAGTGGAGATATAATGTTACCACACAACACCAGGTTAAATGGCGTTTTGGTCCAAGGGGTCCTTCGCGTCTAAATGCGTGTCTGAAGGACTCGATTTAGACCCTTTTTTCACGAAATAGCACACGCTGTGGATTTCAGTTTCATGTGATAACTATAATCATAACGCAATCGCACTAAAACTTTCACATATTGTGTACTTATATTTTCTCTTGGCGTTACATTAAAACATTAATATTTTTAGGACATTTTATTTTTTCGATTTCAACCGCACCACGTATAGGCCAAAATCCCGCCTTATCGTACCATCACCTTTACTCATATCTTGCTTACCGGTATTGTCGGTTAATTTCAGTTATGTCACATTTCCATACGGTCACCAAGGCTTCGATATCACAATCCGCAACTTTTCACATAGCAGGTGCGACTTCTTGGGCATCATTTTCTTAATCATTCTCTTGTCTATTTTTGCAGTCACCTTCTTTTTCACGTAAGACGTTGAAGAGAAATAGGGGCTGACTAGTGTTAATGCACGGACTGTCACATGAACTAATGTAACTTAATCTCATATCCTTAAAGTAAGTACGATATATATCCAGTTATTGACATACGTGATAAAATCATAGTCCGCTGCTAACTTTGCAAAATGTGAGTCTGTTATACGATACATGTGGCCATGGTAATGAGCTTTAGCCTTTAAGGACATTCATCTTAAATGGGGGTTGGAATGTACGAACAATTACGGAATGCATTGAACAATACGTAAGTACTATATGGATTTATTCTCAGCGGGAGATTATTTGGGAAATGAATGATTGATTATGTGAAATTTTAACCCTAAAAATCATTTATAAGTGACAACAGATTTCACTTGATTTGGTAGAGGTTGGTAGAGGTTTGGTAGAGGTTTGGTAGAGGCGAACCAGCCTGCCTTTCTTGATTGTGCCGCACACTCAATCAATCAATTTTTAATTTGGGTGGCGCTTTCAATTTTATAAAATTATGCGCGCCAGGTCGTTGCATTGAGTTTGATGTATAACATAAATATTGATTTAAAATATCCAACTATACGGATTTGTAATGGATTAAAAAACATGTAGAAAAAACAAACTCCAAAGGCGTTATTTAATGTCATGGTGAGGTTAGAGACATAAAAGAAAGGGAGCATATGTACGGACCAACACACTTAATTTAATAGTAATAAAATCCTAACGACTCTATCTATAAAAAATATAAAATTGAATTAAAAATGCCAATATAGCACATGCATATTTTGTTTAAACAAAAATTAAACTCATCATATAGATTTAGATTTGACGATGTGGTGAATAAAAACGAGATTTGATGTAATATCTATACTCATCCTGGTGAACACCGGAATATCCTCAGACACCGATCCTCAGTGTCACAGTCAGTTAATATCCTCTGATCTGCTTATCGCTTTCATTCCATTACTCGACTTACTCAGTTTTACAAAAGAAAATATGGGTGCTCCAGGTTTCCAAATGATATTATGGTGACTGGGATATAGACATTTAATTACAATCCGACCATCGCATTTTACCCAATTTCACAGAAAAATCTAGTTAAAATTCGAAAGTTTTTTTGGGTTGAACGCGTGTTCTATTCGGCAAAGTCGTCAAATCTCCTAGTATAATCCGTGGCGTGTCCTCCTCCTCCTCCTCCTCCTCCACTTTACTCACTGTACAGCGACTACTCCTCCTCCTCCTCCTCCTCCTCCTCCTCCTCCACTTTACTCACTGCACAGCGGGTCGCATAGGTGTTGCGCGGGATAGGGTGGGGCGAGAGACCTGGAGTTTTCATGGGCCAGGCTTGCACCCTACAGTAGGATGGATCGACTGCGCATGCGCGATGAGTAGTAGTATAGAAAGGGCACGCGATCAGGGAGATCGCGTGCCCTTTCTATACTATAGGTGTGGCACGGGATAGGGTGGTCCGAGAAACCTGGGGTTTTCGCTACCTGAGGTTCCATTGGCCAGGCTTGCACCCTACAGTAGAATGAGTTGACTGCGCATGCGCGATGAGTAGCGCGCGATGAATAGTATAGAAAGGGACACGATCTCTCTATCTCTATAAACTACCCCATTGGGGTGAATGAACCGATGGGGGTGAATGAGCCATGGGGGTGAAATCCGTGGGGTATGAGGGTCGGCTCATGTGGGTTTCACTTCTTAGGGGTCGGCTCATGTGGGTTTCACTTCTTAATCCGTGGCATATGAGGGTCGGCTCAAATTCCCTGGGGTGGGGACATGCCCCTGAGAGCCGTGGGTGGGTTCAATGAAAGCTCGTTATATATAATAACTGATCGAAAAACGTGTAGAAATGGAGACCTGTATTCAAAGTGAGATAATTTCACACGTATCAATATCACGGTCAATATATTCACATCCTTTGTTACCTTGGAGAAATAAAATTTTCAGTGAGATTTCGAAGTAAATTGACGATGTACATAGTTCTTACAATTAAATGACAAAGGCATGTGTGTACGAAACTCTGGACAGGGGAAAGCAGATCAGGTTGTAGGAAAGCAGATCTGATCCTTTGGACGACAGTATATGCAAGTATTTGACGTGTACAATTTATGTACTGACTAGTGATATATATATAGAATAGGATTATGTTAGTGCTGATCTTACAGATAGTCTCTTAGTCAAGCCCATGCTGTTCAGACGAAATCAACGGAAACTATTTGAGACTTACGAAACAATATGGATGCTCGAGATATGCTGGTAGATATATCCACTTTCACCATTGTAAGCTCAATCATGTCAGCACTCATGATGCATATACGCGTTCATGAGCCAACAAGTCAGGTAAGAAATTACTAAACCACGGCCGTACTTAATGTCTAGTACATCGTATACTCTCTAATGATCGACGCCACAAATGACCCACTGCGTCAGGTAGCGCGGCTTTAGCGCACAATCATATGACACTTCAAAATTTACATTTTCGAGATACGACGAGCAGAAATTAGGACATTACGACAGACAGTCACTGCGAATTTAGAAGGCGGACAATCAAATTGGCCCATATCTGTTTTCAACTTAAATTTGAAAAAGTTGTTTTATACTTTGGGAGATGGAATATTGCAGAAGCATTTCAAAATACATTATAAACCACTTCTCGCTCAGTCAGATATAATGAACAATAAATGTTCGCCCTGTGTCAAGTCCTTATTACAATATTAAACAGATTTCAATCTCACTGTTGTGGTCAAAACAGTGAGAGATAAGCATACACATGAAACACACGGATTAGGGTGCAAGTTTTCTTCACCGCGGCTCGGAGGGAGGAAGTGCCCCCACTATATATTTCCCTATCCCTAAGGCTAGAGTGCTGAAACTTACCACACTATATACTTGTGTCAGTCTCTACAAGGAAATGTCAAACAGTCCAAAATTACCGCCATGATGACGTCATTTTACAAAAGACGATTTGAACGATTTTTCGGTCAGATTTTGGAAATTTTTTATTATGTGTGTTCTTCGCGAAAACTGCATGATAAAATAGTAAGTAATAATCTGATGTGAAGTAAAATAACTTTTGCCCTCTTTTCCTCACAGAAAGGTAGGAATTTTGAAAAAAAATGACGAAAACATAACTTTTTTTGGTACCCAACATGATCGACATTTTGAATTTACCTATTGTCCTCTGCCTGAAGGGTTATGTGAATAGGTTAACAATGACCCCACTGTAACAAACTACACATGGGGTGCCAGCTCTCAAGTGTTCCGGAGATAGGACAAACAGTATACATTGGGGGGTTGAAATGTGCCCTCAGGTCAGGTAGGGTTAATATTTGGGTTCTTAGACAGTGACAAACTTGTTATAATATTCTACTCGAAAGCTAATATTTAATAACTTCTGGCATTTTCATGATGCACAGGGTTATACCTGCGGACACACAAGGTCGCTTTTATTAAAACAACCCCACCCTTTCCTCCACTGTCGAGAGGAAATAAAAGTCGAATTTTGCCGATAACTTGTATCATATTTCCAACCAGCAATCCATGAATGTCATTGCATTGTATGGATATATTCGACAAACCAAACCATTCTTCCAATGTAATGATACAAATTCCCGGATACATTGCCCCAATTTATTGTGTGATCCTCCTGAAATGAAAGACCTTCATTGTGGGGAGTAGTGTCATCAAATGGTGTGATCGAATAAACGTTTCCGCGGCACAGAGCTGATCGACAAAGGGCTCGAAAATAAATACGCTGACCCTCTAATTCAAACCACTCATAATAGTTATGTGATTTTCAGTTGTCTGAAATTATAGGCATTTGGCTATGATTCCAAAGAATGAAAGAACAGTCTTATTTAACCTGAAGTAAATCTGCAGGGTAAATCTTGAACGAAACTATATTCTTTAATATTCGCCTTCACAAATGACCCACCATGCCAGATTTTCTGGCATTTCCGCTCAAACATATAACAAAATCAGTATACATTCCACACCAGATTTTCGAGATACGATGAGCAGAAATATTGTCATCCAGCCCTGCACAGTCACAGCGAATTTGGGGAGGGGTGGGGAGATGTTTTTCCTATCAAAATTTCAAAAGGGGTTTTCATATTTTGAGAGTTTAATATTATAGATTTATTTTAAAATTGGTCGCAAACATCCTCTCACCTAGTGAGATAAATGACCAATTCAGCGTTCATAAGAATTCTAGTCCTTATTATATTAAAGGGCTCAAATCATTAATGGAGGGTTGTGACCTTTATACCGCGGTGTCTGTAGATGCCCATCCTCCATAATGCACGTCTGTATACACCATACCAACGTGGCAGGCCATGTAGTCAGATTGGGGCTGTACAACTGTGAGTTTAAAATATCAGTCAATGAACCGACGGCCACATTCGTGGGATCTCGTTATATTTAGATGAAGGCCCAGATTATGCGGAGAAAAAAGCTGGAGGCCAAACTCTTTGAAGTCCAAACATTTAAGAATACAAACATCTCATTTCAAAGCAATCAGAAGGAGACTAAATATATGACACATTGCCTGCCGCTTAATTCGTTCAAATATGAGCATGTTCGTAGAGATTATGAACTCAGGAATGCGCTCCGGAATATTTCCGATTGAAGTGGCTGGTATTCGTTGTGGTGTGCGAGCTATCCGACATGGTTCGGATTTGATAGACAAACCATGATTAGGGATGATGGTAGATGCCCGGTTATTGTTTAATTGTTCCTCCTGTTAACAGTGTAGAGAAAGCCAAACCCGACAGATTTGGCCTCGGTGAATTATATACTCTACCCCGCTATAGCCCTTTCCGGAAAGTGTCTGTTCTGCCCCTGAATAACTGCCACTCTTTAAGGTCAGAGATATGAAAAGCTGCTTCCAGGAAGTAGTCGCATCGGTTTCACATTTAACAAAGGCACCCGCAATTATTTGGAATAATATATTAATAAAGTATCCCAGAATATTTGTTTGCAAAGCTATACTGTTGATATATTCTACATGAACTGATAAAGCCAGCATACGTGTACATTAGTTGGATAATTTTCTAGAAAAATAGAATATTTAATTAATGAAACTAATTGTGGGGGCCTTTTGTATTTACCGGAAGTTCTCTGCACCACCACGCCCCTACTGGAACAAGGGAGACAAAACCCTTTCCGAATTGGGCTATAGCAGCCACCTCTTTGAAAATAGAACAGCTGCATTTAAAAGCTCATGAACCGTTTCCATTTGTCTTGATATTCATAATCAAATCATCGTGCCACTGTCTGATCGGTGCCAAAGTACAAATCCGATTGCTTATCGTATATCGTAATTGAATATTCAGTAGGTCAGCTTTCACATATTCAGGCCTACAGGGTCTCCACTTAGTCGCATAGAGCCTAATTTATAATTCTGCATATATCCACCACTAGGCCCATGCCCAGGTATGTTTGAAGAGATTGAATGGATAAATGATTGCTTTTCTAGATTTGGAGTAGGCAGTTAAGAGCTTGCGTTGTAATATCAGATTGGGTTACCAATCCTGTTGTTTTGTACAGCTAGATTTTGTCTTAAGATCCACCAGTATGAAATACTCAGGTAAACATTATTCACTGCAGCAAATAGGCTGGGTTTCTAAAATCATACTTGATCAATGTATCCTAATAATGTGTAATGCTCCAAATAATCATTTTCGGAAACAACATGCAAGTAACATGGAGTTGTCTCCCCTAAATTGTGTTATTCATCCAGACGAACTGAATTTAATTGATTACCTGAGTGATCGTTGTTGGTGATGAACTAATGATAAATGTAAATAACAAGCAATGGGGAATATCCATTTTACATCACTGACTACATGATTGGGGCTAAAACATATTTTTCTCCAGAATAATTGAATGATAATTCTACACGCTGAAATCGTCGAGTGTATCTTCTTCCCCATTGGTCGAAATGTAGTCAAGTGATACAAACCTTAAAAGTTTACACACCTTCAAACTTGCTTTTCCAAAGTTTACACGAGAGTAAACGCGCTTGCTGTCGGGACTACTTTTTTCTACTGGGAGTTTCCCGGTACCCCCACACTAGAAGACCCCAACTGACAGGTTTTGTCAACAAAAACAAAACAGTACGTCATGAATTCAAATTTATTCAACATCTCAATGCTTAAAATAAATAAATAAATGTTTACATTAAGTAGAACGATCAATCAAAAGATAATTCCTTGTCGTTTGATGCTTTCAACCCTATTTTCGAGGTTGTATGATGTCGGGTCCAGAGTAACGAACTCGCTATCGTTATACGAAATGGATATGTACTATGCAAACTTTAATCTTATGGACCCCACAACAGACTGGGTAGAACACGACATTTTTAATGATGATGATCTCATCTCGGATTTGGTCGATAAGAGCGATGAGAATGTCCATGTCAGTCCGAATTTGCCCAAACTGTTCCTACCGGTACTCGGATAGTCTATTTCCGGCACGGCGACCCCACACCTACCAGATTCAGAACTATGACAAAAGAAGAAATGGAGATTTGGGAGGATGGAACTCATTCGAGGTCTACTAAAAACAGCAGATGGGCTGTAAAAATGTTCAATAGTATTTTTTATCATGTTTATGAGAAACGCGAACCCAGGAACCAATATAAAGCAGGCGAGGCCTTTATGTGATGCAATCGACCGTTAACATGATTCAGATTAATGCGCGAAGGACAATTTGTTCAAGGAGGTTAATATTTTCATTGCAGTATATAGAAATGATATAGATATAAGCCAACATTTATATGCAAATAAAAATGACAAACTTATTTCATCATGTTCATTCTCCTCCCATCAACATACTTACCTGCTTACGTGTCATGTGGTTAGGTTATCCGTTTGGTAATTTTTCAACTTTAATTTGCAGATTGGTGCATCGAATCTGGCCAGGGTGACTTCGATTTCAAAACCGTGCCGGTTTCGGTCCGGAGTGAGAAGCTAAGATATTTTTAAGCCATAGCTGCACCCAAGAAGAGGAAGTCCAAGAAACTGAAAATTTGAAAATTACCACCGAAATTTCATAAAAAATTTACGAGCAGGCTTGATTCGGCATCTTCGGGACAAGAAAATGATGATATTGTCTGTGACAGCGAATTCCATCACGCGCACGCTCTACTGGATGGCAGCTTGAAATTGCAGACGCGAAGCAATATCCACAACACAGCACCCCCCCCCCCCTGCCCCTCCCCCTCCCCCATCAGCGTATTGTACCGCACCTGGCATTGACTTGCCGTTCATTTTGTCGCCCGCGGACTGGAGTTCCATGCCCAACTGAGAATTGATTTCGTCGACTTGCGCGTCGATGACCGTGGTCAGGAATATGCTGATGCTCGTCTACGACCCGGCTCTGAAAACAGCACAAGGCGGACTAAATGACCCCGTCTCCATGCAGGCAGATAAACGTATGTACGCCAGCGGCGGAAATCTTTCCCCTGCCCAGTCCCTGAAACACTTGTTAATGAAGTCGCATCCGACTGCCAATATGGTCTTCTGTTCGCCGAAGGAAGGGGTGTGTGCTGACGATTCAGTCTGGTACCGTACAGCGAAACGCCTCCAAAAAGAAAGCAATTGAAGAGTCATGCCGAGGATTTCAAAGAAAGGAGGAAAGGAGGAACTCAGCCTCAAATACACTGTTCATTCAATCAGGACAGTTGTCATCATCACCCAGAACGACGCTTATGTGGAAACACGTCCGATAAGTTCAACAGACAGCAGTAGACTGATTCTCGCGCGTAACTTTAAAAGTTAACCATGTTGAATACTCCGCTAGAAGAAGAAGTTCCGATGTATATTGAGTTCAAGTTTGCGTTTAAGGAGAAATCATACCTAATTTGGGAGTACTTTATTCGGCAATAAATATATATTTTATTCCTTCAAAAATATATGTTTCCAGTTTTTTGTTCTGAATAACGCGGATGAATGCATGGTGAGAAGTAACTATCAGATCATACATGTTGGAATCTAGTCAATTCTCTAGTCAGTTCCAGTTTTTTGGCCACCGTAAATCGTTATTGCCCGTCTTTCATCATGTTTTTTATAATTTAAATTATACTCTGATATACGAGTGTATAGAATTATAAGGATTGACTTTTTCTCGACTATAAGGATCAAACTGTCAAATGATGTGAATCAAAGTTCATGTAAGCTATGCTCGCATGCTCGCATATTTACACACTTTGACCCACATCATTTGAGTTTATACATCGATAAACCTGCAAAATGAAAAAGTCAATCCTTAAGAAATCTCTAGACGTAATTGCATTGTGAATTCTTCGCGCCGTTTTCCACGGGTGCTTTGTCCCTTCCATCCTTCTATCATGTGGAACACCACACAAAAACCAGGTCGCGAAGGCCCTTATCTACGTTAAAACTTCGCCCAAGCCTCACCTGCGCTTTCAATGTCGAAGACAGACATTATTTCTGCCACATATTCGTGTGGTTTTACACAAACATTCGGCGTTCTACCTTCACAGACCTTTCACACAAATTCGCATTCTCGCAGTTTGAGAGAAATGCGACATTATGACAATATTGACTTTTTTTGCGGAGATATGCAGTTTTGTTCCTCGGGAATGCGCCTATCGCCCGAACCACAGGCAACGGCAATATATACATCCATGGGACAACAAAACTGCATATTCTCTTCAGAACGAGCTAATAATCTCATTATTACGTTTATCAACTTAACGCAAAATACTGTTGAGTGTTTCATTTTGCAAGGCTGCAATCCCGCGGAGTTGTTTGATTTCATGGGCAATCGCAAGCAACATAATTTATGATGCAAGAGATTCCACTGATTCGGAGCTTTATAAGTGTATATTTCGCAACGCTGTTATAGCTGTTAGTTACTCCAATATTTTTTTCTTGAGTACGATCCTACTTACAATTTAGAAAGGAAGTTTATTACCGATGTGATTTACGAGTAAACTGAGCTCGACGAACTGCACAGTGATCCACTGTGTATAGCGCGAGCGAGAGAACGGGGCGGCCTCTGCTGTAATTATCTCCCCTTGGTGTATATTCCATGGCGCGGTGGAATATGCATTTTCAGTGGGCACTATATAATAATAGTAATTAGTGAAAGTTTAGCATAGAAAAGTTATACTACGAAATTATAAGGAAATGAATCTCTCTGGACTGATTGTCTTATTGGCGATTGGCGAGATTCGAATAGTTGTAGATTTATGTCATGTTTATTTCCAAAAGGTAAAATATATTTTCAACCTTGAGCGACTACTTTCCAAGGCGACCCATTATCATACGTCTTTCTAAAAAAATTAAGAAAATATAGACATTCAATAAACAATATGATGTAAATTCCTGTGTACAACTGAGTCGGATATAAGTCAAATCAGAAAATAACTGATGCACACATATTGGGAACATGCTCGCGATATCATCGGCCATATTGGTTTAATAGGCATATGCAACAGTTTAAGGCAATGGTAGAACTGTGTTTTCATCCAAGAACCCCAAAAATGGTTTTGTGTAGCCATATTTACTCACTTTATTAATAATTCCAAAACGTTGAGATACTTGGAACACAACGTTTTGACATAATTTTTATATGATGAATATAAGCACAAACATAAATATCAAACTTCTCAATCTCACGTCCAGCAATGTGTATATCAAGTTTGGACTCTTTGACATGTCACAAAACAGCATACATTTTTTTCCGATAGTTTAATATAAATGAAGACGGCGGTAGGGGATGGCTACTTATGACAGGGCAGTCATAATACTGCAATGTTATGGTCGTGTCTCACTGACAAATCATGCCACCCACTCACATTTTACGGATCGAACTAGTCCATGCTGTCCTTGCTGTCTTCTCTCAATGCAGCTACTGAGCGTCATTAATGATGATTTGTTCCATTTGTCAAATCTTCTGCTTCTAGCTATACTCAGTTCCCCAACTGACCAGTTGAACTGTACATTAGAAGTCGTTATACTTAACACGAATAGCACATGCCCTTGAATTTCATCGAGTTTCCCATCACGGCGTGAATCATGGCCAATCAAACTAACTTCACATGGACATTCGTGGGTTGCTAGTAGTTGCTTCCTTTCATTTCGGGATAACCATCGTTCATCAGACATGGTGCTTGTCCTCGGGGATAACGTCTTCGCGCCATTCAAAAGATAAACAGCAAGAAAAAATGCCGGATTTAGGAAACTCTGAGACCGTACCACAACGCAAAAACTTCTGACAAAATTGCGATTCAGGGGCATTATGACAACGGTACAAATCATAAAAAACGCAAATAATTAGCAAGGTAAGAGGAGATCAGATACACCATTTACCGTCAATGACGTACACGTTGTTCTTCATGCACTTTTGACCGATATCCAGGTCATTTTCAACACCGAGTCTCTATATCTTCGTGGGCATATGTGATACCCCTAGCTCATTATATTATTAACAGTAGGCAACACCGATGCATGCATTCAGATTATATGATATTACGACTGGCATGTACGTAATTTGTCCAGGCGAAGTATCCGTCCGAAATGTTCGTCAGAAATATCGCCCACACCCGACTATTTGGTTTTGGATGTGGCAGATTCGCGTCGTCCAACTGGAGACAAGATACAACACAGGACAGAAATAACTTGACGTTCAACTCTGCTGAAGAACGCAAAAACACCATTAAAGAGACAAAAACTATTTTGAATCGCGTCGGAAACTAATATACCACTTCTTTCGATCAACTTCGCATCATAAACTGCACTTCTCCAAGAAATATGCGAATATGCAGCAGGAAAATAGTTCGAATCGAGCAATACCGACAAGGAAACCATTGCTTGTAGACATATCACGTTTGATATCAATGTAGCTACGAGGGCTACAGCATGTTCATATAAATATGTGAGCTGTCAACGCGTGGTTTCATTTCTAGATTCACGTACGGTTGTGTATCATCCGCTGCATGGTCTCTGGGCTGAGAAGTGAGATCTTGATACAAGTGGCTTTCTGGCCGCTGATTTTCCGTCTGTGGAATATTAAACATTAACATCCAAAAGTGTGATAACATACAAAAAGATGACAATAAATTATGGCGCATTCTCATCAGAAGTCAACCTATCAACCGGTTGAATCTATGTGGTTACGTCCAACGTACCAAGAAAAACAACGCTCCAGGTAGACCTGGAATTCATGGCACAAAGCCTACAAATCTCAGGAAAACTGTACATATGATCCAACACTACTGTCTGTATCACATTACAAGGGAAGGGAATCTTCGGCAATATATCGGAGACAATTTTGCTCAGAGCAGTGGAATTCTTCACAGTATCTATATGTGACTGGCGCATTTTTATTCTGATTTTTTTTTTGAAAACTGTTCAGATTCAAAGAAAATCTCCAATAGCTCGTATGTTATTTTCAAGGCACGAGTACGTTGGGCTTGTAGTTTTGTAACATTTCGACTGTCCTTTATGACGCCATAGTTTAGCATGCCAAATTGCCAGGGCGATTTTTTTTGTGTGAATTTGACCCACTTTATGTTTGGATTTTCGTGATATTTCGAGATAAAAACAGACAAATAATATTCAGATAATGTGCGCAATTTCCCTGCTCTGAGAAGAATTGGTTTGGATACATTGCCGAAAATCCCTTTCCCTCATAATACGAAACAAGCAGTAGCATGAATATTCATGACGTCTGCAGAGCTCAGCGAATCAGCTACTTGAACCGCTGCGTGTCTGAGATGACGTGAAGCGCCGTAGAGCCTATATAATAACAGACGTCTACACAATTCAATATGTGATGTGATTGGCTTGGAATTTGTACATGGGCAATGGATTGCAATGTTGACCACTAAAATACCATCTTTCAGTGAATATGTCACACATTAGATGACCGTTAAAGTTTTAAACATGAAAAAAAGTTTAATCTCACTAATACTAGTAATGTGAGGCAGTATGTCTACAAATAATATGGTGCTCTATGTTTTCATTTAACCATTTATCTTATGTTATCCTGACGAGTTAGTACTGAAAGTTTAAACACATCTGCCCTGATAAAAATGAATGTGATCTACCCCCTGTTGAGCTGTTACACCGTTCATATTATATTATTTTCGTTCTTATACAGGACAGCCGGCATTCAACATCAGCCGACTAGCCTACATAGGCAATGATACATACTATACTACACTGATCACTCTGAAAGAATTGACCACACAAACTGCTTATATTCACATGTGACATTAATGATCATCTCATCTTGATTTGCGATGTAGAATTAATATGAAGTACATACCTCATCAAATCTCCGTACATGTAATTCTCCTGCTTGGAGTGGTGCATGGTCCGGGGGTGCCTTTGTAATTTTTCGCCTCTTCAAGATAATTATATATGTACCTAGCAGCACGCAGAATATGGTAGTAACAGCTGTCAACACAGCCAGAGCAGTAACTACACGTTTCAGGTGATCTCGCTCGGAAACGCATTGGAAATCTGGAATACACCAAGGGGATGTTAGGCACGCGAAGTACCGTTCATTATATGTAATATATTGAAATATCGATTATTTTTTCACGTACTTAGTATATCCCGCAAAACCTACAATTACAGGCAAATGTGCTTTCTTTATCAGTCGAGAGTGAACAGTTCACTAAATGTATCCGTCAAAACTCTTACCAACTGTTAGGGTGAGGACTAGGGTTAGAAATCGACATGGTAAAGGACTCATTGTTGTGGATGATTTCATTAAATAAAAGTAAAGAAATCGAATGTTCGCCATGTCATTTTTTTTCTGATGGAATTGCAGTTTTGAACGAAAACTAAAATCACATTGAATTCCACGCTATTTCTCAGCTTCTCTCATTTATATGAAAATGACATATATAAAAAAAAACATGGCCAAATATCTGTGTATTTTTTTATATGCTCTCTTTTAAATTTGTGCGCTGTGTCCTGTAACGAGTAGGCAGTGATGACTTGACTTGTTCCTCCTGATATTGTTTGCAACAAAACATGTGTGGCGCAAAATACAAATTTGAATAAACACATCTTCCACGGGGGAAGGGCCTGTTACGTGCACCACCAGTGAAATGCTAGATCATACTATTTGAATGTTTTCCGGTAAATAATCTACATGTGTAATACATTTTTCGAAAGCATGTGCATTTGAAAGAAACAATTCTCGTCTAATAAGTAAAAAAAGTTTGTTTGAATCTACACGAGAAATTAATTTGCCTATGCCTTTATTTGGGGTTACTTTCCTCCTGAAACATGGGCACAACATGCCAAGTTATACCAGTTCGTCTCTCGTTATATGGAGAATGGATTGAATTAAATATTTACAAATTCATGACAGAGTTTCGAGAATTATAATAGAAAAGTTAATCTTAGATATCTCATGCACTTATATTTAATCGTGTGAGGCATAGGTTTAACTACTATGGAAAGCATGTCAATTCGTATTAAACCAGCTACTGGCAAAAAATTAAGAATTGAATGGAAACACTTAGAAACGGTCCCGTTGTGACACGGGAGTTTAAACCGACACAAATACATGAAAATGGGGATGTACAGTCGCGTTCACCGCTCTACTGGATTTCTACGCGAAATAATCATAAAAAGGGTGTCCTCTACATTTCAGGGGAAAAACTCTGTCTGTTAATGGCGGTATACTCAGACACGGCGTGGCATACAATATAGTACATATGTGTAAACGAGAGGGTGCTATATATTGCTTAATACCCCGTCGTGTACTATCTGACTTCGTTCCTCTCCTTATATGTCGATGCAAACGCTAGAATACATTTATAGTCGGAAAACCAGTCCAACCATGTGGGTGTTGCGTGGGTGAATGTAAGTCATGGCAAGTGTAAATAAATGCCCAATGGCTCGCTCAGGCCTGAACCAATAACGAGCGCATTTTTAGCATGCTTTGGGTCCTTTTTGTATGTTTTTTTTTATGATATCAGTAATCTTAGTATGGCACAGGGTGCTTTCTTGCTTTGTTTTATTTGTTTTACCTTCTGCTCGGCAACATTCTGAGCTTAGAGGTGACTGTTTTTTTTGCGGTCATTTTTAATGATGAACTTTTTGAATATTTGACCCTTTCTTCCTCATTCCATTAGATGTATTAGCACGGACTTTGATGGTGGCGGGCGTGATCTGAATTCGAGCGCATTTTTAGCATGTTTTGGGTCTTTTTTTTTAATGTTGTTTTTATGATATCAGTAATCTTAGTATGGCACAGGGAGCTTTCTTGCTTTGTTTTATTTGTTTTACCTTCTGCTCGGCAACATTCTGAACTTAGAGGTGACTGTGTTTTTTGCGGTCATTTTTAATGATGAACTTCTTGAACATTTGACCCTTTCTTCCTCATTCCATTAGATGTATTTACTTATAGGTTACTGGAAATTCATACCGATTATATATATTCGCCCAAAATATTATTCTGCTTCGCTTCGCTTAATGAGTTTCGCTCTACTTCACTGTCGTGATCGTGTTCTGCTTCAGGGTTCTCGGTTGCTTCGCCTTGGCCCCTCTCTATTTGGGCTCAAGTTCATCAGAGGCAAGAGCTCAGCCAAACGAGACCCAAAAGGCTCACCGGTGTATCCACCGGCATCGATGGCCACGCACGAGCACACACAGTCGGACGAAGCAGGCCGTAAGGGCCCAGGTTGAAGAACTGAAGAAATTGGAGATAATGCCGATTATACGATAAACGAGAAGAAAGATATGAAAAAATGTCATATACCAAACCTAGTATTTGTTCACATTATCTCACCAGGTATTAAATATTTCTTTCCGGCCGCTTTTCAATAAACCGCATTTTTGCTCATTTCTCCAGTTGTTTAACATAGGCCCTTATGGAGAACATGCCCGGTTTACGGTCATCATCTTCGCTCGACTATGTGCGCTGGAGGGTGACCACCGCTGACGATCGCTAAACCGGCAAATCGTCTATGCAGCTAAGAGAGGAGGCCCGAACTACAACCGGATCTGTGTCCTGGGTGGACAGTGCCTAACCACACCGCAGGATCTCCTCATGTTTGACAGTGAATACGCCAGCATGGTTCGATTTGATATCCTGCTCATCTAAGCCCTTTGGTAAAGCATGGAGGCTTTCCACAGACCTGCTGCTAACAAACCTGAAGTCGGGATGCAATCCGAAAGAGAAAGACGAATAAAGCAGTAAATTGTGACGAATTCCTAGGTGAACATTTAAAATTAGATGGTGACACTGTAATCCAATACACCACAACTCCAATAAACTCGATTCTTGTAAAAGAGAAAGTCTTCGAGTCCCTTAAATAAGGCCTACTCTGTCTCGGTCATTTTCATCTGACGACGATTCAGCTCACCAATCCCCAGTGTACGAGTTGTCACAGCGAAACAGCTCACCAATTACCAATATACGAGTTGTCAGAACATTTCCATCATAACTCTCTAGATTTGTATCTAATATCACTTATGCCGGTTCTAGGGGCCGTGTGGTCATGTCATCCTAGTTGCCACACGAACAGGTACAATAAAAGCGTACCTGAGATACAACACATATCACTAATCGTTAGATTCTTGCTATGTGCTTTAGAATAGGTTAACCGGAAGACTATACTGTGAAGTCATGTGGCTCTGTTAGTATGTCGGCACCTCTTCACACTTCCCTTATATGTGTTATAATTGTCTACTAGAAATGATCTCATCTTTTTCCAAACAATTATATGGGAATTACAGTGATCTCATTCATTTTGAAAATTCTAGAAATCATCCATGAACGTCAATGAAAACCCAGACTACAGAAATCCCATTCCAAATTACAAGGCCGATTTACCCGAGGATTTTCAGCTGCCAACGTCTCTTTTCTTGTGATGTAGTCTTCGCTGGTGGCTGGATCGCAAAGCAGAGCCCTTTTCGTTTCGCTCCTAGACGCAGAGAAGGCATTTTATGTCAAGAATTACCAATCTCTTCTCCGTAAATTGTATTGCGATGGTCTGAATGAAGATTGGCTCCTTTTGAATAACATGTACTGTAAACTGTATTCGGAAATCAAATGGAAGGGTCTTGTACTTGAAAACATTCACGATTAGCCAAGGTGTAGGGCAGGAGGTGCCCTTTCGACCACCCAGCCGCTTTGCGTCTTACGCTGGAGGATCATTATCCAGGAGCCATTATCGGCCACATGAACATTCCTCATGCTACATGTGCAGACGATATCGCACTCCTGTCCAGCAGTTGGTTGAATTACAGACGATGCACTTTGAAGTTGAATCTTACTCCAGTAAGAAACGATACAATAATCATCCTGTCGAGAGTAATACCTTCAAACCGCATCCCCATCCCGCATCTCTGCATCAACATCGGGCTAACCTTTGTCGTCCCCAGGTTTATATATCGCGTAGAAGTTTTGCAGTTCCGGAAAATAGATCTGACCTGTCTAAAAATTTTCTGCAATTTCTTCCGCCAAAAAGCATCACAATCTGTGTCCTACAACCTGTTGGGAACTTTAATAGAAGCACAGGTTCGTAAACTGATCCTGATTGTATTTGCCAGTATAGCTAGAAACGAGATCAGAATTAAGTTGAAGCTTGCCAGCTTGTCAAATAAGTAACAACTTGACCTGTAAGTAAAGCCGAACAATTGAGAACATACTTTCGCAGCTGTCCAAATCTGGAAGGGGAGAGGTCGAAATATGAGGATCATTGTCTAATATTCTTGAACAATCAACTGCAGCTACATACAACCAATTAAACGCAAAATATAACGGTGGTGGGAAAAGATGCCGGAAAACTGACAAGAAATCAAATGACCCCACAGACCAACATTCTGACTGCATATCTACAAACACAACAAGAACAACAACTATCCATCAGAGCATTTGCATCTCAGCAACGCTTTTAATGTAGGTGTTCATGTGGACATCTTGAATGGTCTCATCACACACAGCTCCTAGCATCAGCACACACAAATATCCTCGAACAATTAGGCAATAACACTATCAAGTGATCTGATGTAAAGTGTGAACTATGTGACCTTCAGAAGTTCTTATTCAGAACACGAGTATGCGAGGCCAGACGTCAACCAATCGGTTTCTTCTCCAACCATGTTAACCACAGTCACAAACTGTAGTCAAAATGCATTATACAGAGGGAAGAATCTCACCAGGTACAGATCACAATTATATGCAACAGGCAAAGTGGTGGGAAAAGATGCCGACGTAATCTGACAATATGGCATAAGAACTCACAGGCAAATTTACTGAATCCATATCTAAAATCATAAAAAGAACAACAAAATATCCATGAGATGAACCTGACCCTGAACTTTTTTCTCGGCTTGTGCCGGACTCCTCTGTGTGTGCACTCTCAATAATGTCTGTCTGTCCGGCTTGAAACTTTGTAGAGAAATGGTCTTCCGCTTGCAGCACAGAAGATCACCCCCCATCTATGACACTGTCGACATGGAGCCTAGCAAACCACGACATATCATGATAATTCTCATGGGCTAAAAACTATTTTTTTTATCATTATATGTAGATACCTAATCACGCTTTTATGGTTGCCGAGACAAATAACCGCTGGGAACTGCGAAACGCAGAATGCAGTTGATTATTAGGAGATAACTTTGAACTGGCCAGGATTATTGTCAAGACTCCTTGCAGCATCCCGAGAAAGGTCATAACTGGATTACTTTCGCATTTCATTACTCCATTTCCCTTACTCTATTGTGCCGAGCTCAACAATACTTTATATGTAGTGAACATTGTAGAGTGACTTCGTTAGATTAGAGAATAGCCAGTAAAATAAATGTCGCATAGCGTGCCTGTACATAACAAATTTCCTACTGTATTTGGAATCGGGGGTCTAACATTGCCAAACAATGTTTGACTTAAGTATATGCCCAAACTTACTGTCTTAGATAAGTCTTATTATAACGGGCTTATACTGACCATTTTACCAAATTGCGGAACACAAGCGAAGCTGGATCTGTGTTAAACCTATCTTGAAGTGGTGGGTGCGGGACATCTTCCAGCGCAACTCAGGAACGAAGAAAACAAAAGGTATATCTGACATTTTTCGCGAATCGCACTAGCGCACTAGACTATTAGCATAATCCTAGATGCAAAGCATCATGAGAACATCCAAAATGGCGGCCAGGACGTGTCCTCAGAAAGTTGTGGGTTTTTTGTCTCTTCTGTCCATATTTCGCACTTTTCTTGCTTAAAATGACATGAAAATAATTTGTTTTACCAAAACTATTTCTTCTCTATCGTATTAATTAGTTTTTAAGGGAAAATATCGTTCAAAAGATAGTTGAAAAGTCATTTCCGACAGGAGGACGCCACTGTGACGTGATAATGGTGGCCATCTTGGATTTCTTTTTACGTTTTCGTGTACAACTCAGAGAAATCGTCCTTCCAGCAAGCGTATATTTTCACATCGCTCGATCGGGGCTCGTTAGAAAGGCCGTCAGCTTGTGAACCAATGATATTCTCGCACGGAGGGCGACTAGGGTGCTCGTTCTAGAAATATGTATCACGAGCAGAATTATCAGGAATCGTTTTCAAAAATATGTTTTTTTTAAAATAACCAATGGAATAGCTCCTTCCCTGGAATTATGAAACTCGGCAAGTGTGTACATCACCAGGTTATTCCACGCATTTCACAGGTAATATGGATTTCATATGCATGATTACATAAAATACAAGCGTCTAGTTCGTCATTTATTATTCAACCGTCGTCCATCAAAGAATTTCCCCGTCCGTAATTCAAATACCCAAATCATATAACAGCATTAGCACCAGCTTCAAAAAATAATACATAGTTTCGTACAAGGCAGAATTGGTCAACAGTTTTCAATAATGCCGGCAAAGACGTTGGCAAGCAATTTAACTGTGCTGTCAACTTCAGGAAACTATGTCATGTATCGGTGGGTGCAGTGGAAATGGGTTTTTTTTCAATTCATCCGTTCGAAGTAGTAATGACTACCCAGCTCTGTGTAACGTTTTTACCCTCAACTGCTTTGAAATCCTCAAAAGTATTTTGATTTCGTATTCTACATTATATTAGAAATATATCGTATTATCAAATTCATTCCACAGACCTGTATTCTTTTTTCTCAATTGAATTTTATGTCGTTTTCCTGATTGTTGTTAACCAGTTACGCTTTGGAATTATGAAGTGTGGATCCAAAGATCTTGCAAAAAGCGATGACTTTGTCGATATAGACACTAGACGAAGAAACTTTAGTACATTGTAGATGAAAAGTATCTGCCTCATTGAAAATTGTTAACCGCTATGTTACGAAATAGGTCTTTCAATTATTGATGCGGAAATTCTTTTGTGGACGATGGCTGAATATTAAATCTCGAATCTGACTCTTGCTACCCAACCCAACCTCCAGTGCAGTGTCTGAGATTCGACAACCAGTGCAGTGTCTGAGATTCGACAACCAGTGCAGTGTCTGAGATTCGACAACCAGTGCAGTGTCTGAGATTCGACAACCAGTGCAGTGTCTGAGATTCGACAACCAGTGCAGTGTCTGAGATTCGACAACCAGTGCAGTGTCTGAGATTCGACAACCAGTGCAGTGTCTGAGATTCGACAACCAGTGCAGTGTCTGAGATTCGACAACCATGAGTGAGAGTAGTGCGAAAAATTAGTATGCATAATCTAATGGGCAATCATGATTAAAATAACCCTCACCAACAATACCGTTGCCTGACGAGGAATCTGGGACTGTGAATGTGTCGGTCATAGTTATGTCGGTGGTTCGTTCAGTTGTAGTAACCACGTCGATATTACTATATGTGCTAGCAGTAGTTATGACAACGAGGGCTGTGGTTGTGATACTTGGCGTAGTCACTTCAGATCGGGTAGTTGTTTCAGGAGGCTGGTAAATGGTTACAGCAGTCTTGGTAGCAGTTGTAGCATGTTCGATTACGTTTGTAGTTAGACGTGTAGACTTGACCGGCTCGGTGGAGGTTGTGGTTTGATCGGTAGTACGAGCAGTAGTCTGTTGGATTGTTTCTAACGCCGTATTAGTCGTCGATTGTTCAAAAGTGATTGCAGCTGGAGTTGTCGTTCCTGCAAGAGTACCTGTGGTTATCGGAGCTGTAGTTGTAGTTATACCTTTGAAAAAAAAGACAAGTAAGAATTCTTCCTCCATGGTAAGTTAATATTAGCCTAACACAAGGGCTCAGAGGAATTCGATGGACACGTCCAACGGTCCATTGATCACAAAATGAAAAATCTGGTCCGTTATCCCGAAAGGTTTTCAACATTTAATCTGCTAGTATAACGACAAATGATCAACCTTAGTATTTGTTATTTTTAACCACAAAGTGATTTCATTTCACTCACTAGTTTTTATCCATGAACTCGTAGAAGGGACCAAAAAATATCAATGAAGCAACGCGAGAAACTGGAATTTTCGATGGACGAGCACTGGCAAAATGTCCAGTAGCTTGTAGCAGTCGAATCAACGAAAGATAATTATATAAAATCCTTAATTAAATTAGAGAATCATCCATGCACATTTTCGCTAAAAGGTAAATTACCACGTTGGGTACCCACATAGTGTGATACACGTAGTCCCAAACGCTATGCAGGTGATAGCTCCGTCTACGGGAGGAAATGTTAGGAAATTGGAAAGGAAACTACGCGATATTATAAATGTTGCACGATACACGAAGTGCGGGAAACAACAGCGTTTGCTCTTCCCAAAATAGGCCGATATCAGATCGTGTTTTCTCTCTATGTTGCTGTTTGATACGAAGAAATGACGGGTAAAACAACTAATGTTTATTAAATGATTGTCTTAAAAAGCCCAGTACTGTATATATATGGCAATTGACTCAATTTTCATTAACTTGCACGTTGTTTGGCTTGCACACAATCGTAGGCGTTTTCGACCTGGCACTTTGAGCCAACCACTCAGTTTGTCAATTTATTTATAATGGTCAAATGTTAGCTAAAGATGAGAATCGGTTTCTCTTTTTTAACAGCAAGCAAATGCCTTTCATTCCAGGTCGTTTCAGGCCAGCCCACTGTACAGACCTTTTGGTCTTTGATATATGTTGGCTTTGTGGGAAATTGATGCTGGGTCGACATCGGGCCTTACAGACTGGTATTTTGTGTTAAATGCCGTCATTTTCATCTGACAACGACACAGCTCACCACACCCCAGTGTACGAGTTGTCACAGCGACACAGTTCACCAATTACCAATATACGAATTGTCAGAGCATTTCCATCATAGCTCTCTAGATTTGTATCTAATACCGCTTATGCCGGAGCTAGGGGCCGTGTGGTCATGTCATCCAAGTTGCCACATGATCATGGCCAGGTACAATAATAGCTTATCTGAGATACAAGACATACCAATACCACGAATCGTTAGATTCTTGGTATGTGCTTTAGAATAGGTTAACCAGAAGATTATGCTGTGAAGTTATGTGACCCTTATATGTGTTTTAATCTCATAGAATTACTTCTCAATTGAGAGAAAACGCTAATCTATTGCTGACAGATAAAGACCCTGCGCAGCACACGAGGCTATTCTGCTCCTTCTTTAGGTACATTTTGTACAATGAGATATGATGCAACAGCTATAATTCTGGTACCCATCTCCTATAAAAAGATTATATGTCATATGCATTTACGTTTCATGCTAAGAGACAACGAATACGACTTAAATTCAGTCTTGGCTGTCGTTCAAGTTAGCATCGACTGCAACCTGTGTCCGTGATATGCCATTAAGCAAAAATTATTCACACAATTTAAACGCAATAACGAATGAAAAATACCTCTTTTTCAGCAGAAGGTATGAATGGTGAGCCGCGTGCACTTTTGCAGTCTCAAGACAAGTATTTAGAGCAGATAACAATTTCATAGGGAATCTTCCCACAATTTAACAACTCGGACGGACCTCACATCTGTGCAGAAGAGGCGACATTCTGCGTAGCGTCTGATACACGCCCTTCATAGCATGATTATGGTCACAGTCACAGGTGACCGTTGAGGGATGTTGCCTCAACGCCCTCTCTCGCCCTTCACGCCCTCTTCAGCACACATAATAAAATGTGTCTCGCTACTGCACGAATTATGAAATAGGCCTATTTCAGTATATTTTGAAAATCTTGTAGAGTCAGGACCCCAGAGTAATTATTTTGGTCACTTTGCATGCGATAGGTATAAAATCAATAATTATAAAATGAAATCAGCCTTTCAACAGAGAAACAGCTAAGAGACCCCTGAATCTCTCAACCGCAGTACTATATGATTTTCAGTGACAAAAAATAGCTGATGTACGGGTGTCCGACCTATTATCGTGTGTTTTTGAAGGTTTATTTGGAATATATAAAAAAGTACTTCTTGAAATGAAATGAAAACTGACACGATGATTGCTGAGCTCGTCGGCTATCTTCCGTTATGAATTCCGTCCATGACGTCACTCCCTTCTGCACATGCCAAAGCTATTTTTAACTCGACTTTCCAGCTCAGTTCGCGCCGTGGACAGTACCAGTTATCGGACACCCATCGTGAACAAGAATTTAACGTTGAAGTACAATGTATTTTCAAGTTTTGTGCATGACAATCGTTAGTTGGAGTTCTGTCGTTTAAGATGATATGATCATTGTTCAATTTCTATACGTATTTACTTGAGAACGAGATCGGGAAGACAAGGTGGTAGATCGAATTTCACACCCCGCCACAACACGAGAAATTTCGAATTTTGATGAAAACAAAAATGTTAGATTTAAATTTTTCGACTTTCGTGGCTACCTATAATTCTATAATTTGCATAATAATTAGAAATGATCTCCCCTTTGTTCTGACATATTATTGCCTTGTCATCACGAGCACAACACGTGCGCTCGAGATGCGTGTCCGATAACTGTCTTGTCCGATAACTGTTCCGACACCCGTAGTCATGTTAGTGGAGGAAAGAAAACTGAATATTGTTACTTCCATTTCAACACGGAATATTTCTGCTTTGTTTCATTGAATTCTTGAGCGGCTTGACTGGTTCATCAGATCAACCACTGAGGTTTATGTGACCACGGATCTGCTCACTATGCCTACATGTAGGCAAGATTGAACTCCAATTCCTAATTACTGTCATACGGAATGAGCTAACCCAAGATTCTCAATGAAAGAAAAAGAATAACGAATTTCACATATGCCTAATTAGGATTTACCCTATGATATAATAACCCGTCAACATCAATTATTCCAGGTGGAATTAAGTTTTCATCAAATCAACAGGCAATAATAGCACGTTACATCAAGATGTGTATGTGCCGCTATTGACAAACAGGTATGACATTGTGGACATGCTTTGAGGGTGAAATACATCATTTGCAAAATTCCTTTAGGTTTCGCTTATTTGACTCTCCAGCAATGTTACATTTTGACGCGATATTCTGTAATAGGTTTGATGAATAAGCAGTGAATGTCGCTTTTAACTCTTACCTGATGCTGTATGGAGTATGCAAAGAACCATCCATAGTTTCTTCATATCTGTTGTGCATCTGTCAAAATAAAACAGACGCGAATTGCTTATAAAATGTCAATTTCCTACAAAAATGAAAACCATACCTGTACATAACAGTACCGAATAAGCTAAAAAAGACGAGTTAACTATATCACCGTCAGTCTGAAATAAGACGAATGATATTTCAATTCATTTAGAAAATGGGACGGACTGATTTCCGTTATATTATCTTTGGCGTATCAGATCACGCCAGTCAGTCAATTTGGTAAAGATTTGATCACCAAAATGGATGTATGTATCGAAATGACAAACATGCATGATTGTTTTGCCACATCAAGTCAAACAATTACTTGACGCTTCAACGAAAGTATTTAATAGACCCTAATAGCCCATTGACCAGTTCCGAGATCGTTACCCAACAGCATATGGAGAAGTGTCGGCATTATGATGGCCGAGAAGGGTCACCGCTGTATTGTGTTAATGAATCTGGACCGACACACAGCATGTGAAGCTCGAAGTCAGGATGCGAAGTCGCGAAAGCAGGATGCGAAGTGGCGAAGCCAGGATGCGAAACGCGAAGTCAGGATGCGAAGGCAGGATGCGAAGCGCGAAGTCAGGATGCGTAGTCGCGAATGCAAAATGCGAAGTGACGAAGCAAGAATGCAAAGCGCAAAGTCAGGATGCGAAGGCGCGATGAGAAGGACGAAGGCCGGATGCGAAGCGCGAAGTCAGGATGCGAAGGGAGGATGCGAAGTCCAAAGCCAGGATGCGAAGCGCGAAGTCAGGATGCGAAGTCAGGGTGCGAAGCGCGAAGTCAGGATGTGAAGTCGCGAAGGCAGGAAGCGAAGGCAGGATGCGAAGCGCGAAGTCACCGCACCTCGCATCATGTCTTCGCGACTTCGCATCCGGACTTCGCTCTTCGCATCCCGCCCTCGTCCTTCGCATCCTGCCTTCGCATCCGGTCTTCGCGCTTCGCTTCCTGCCTTCGTCCTTCACATCCTGCCTTCGTGTGTCGGTCCAGATTCATTAACACAATACAGCGATGTCGTTTCTCGGCCATCATACAGCATAGGCCGAATGGGTGATATTTCTCCAAGATTGTAGTAGCTGGGCCCTCGTGAAAAACTACTGGAAAACTTTTGATTATGCAAATGTTGATGGAAAGATATGAAATACATTTGTTACATACCAGTTAAACGCAACATTACATGGGTGGTGGAAAACGATGCTGGCGTACTGACAATAAGTCATACTGACTGCATATTTCTAAAACATCACAAGGGATCTCTGTGATGATTTGTGGAGATATTGAATTGACATTAGATATAAATATTTCAGAGCCACGATACAATAATCATATCATGTCATCTGTTAGAAAATGATGAACTATGTGACCGCCAGACAGTAAAAACTGCCCAAAACCGGGCACTATGAGTTAACATTTTCGCGCAACAAATATTTATTATTTCTTTTATAGCCTTTTCAAATAATTAGCCCATTTGCTGGATTTTTCGTTGTTTTCAATAAGAGCCCAGCTTTTACAAGCCCGGTGAAAGTTCACTTGGTCATTCTGTGCTACCCTGCTCTGTATGTACTCTTGTATGAAGATATCAGATCTGGCAGCTGGGTTATTCTATTCCGTGAAGTCATATGACGCAGTCAGTATGTCGGCACCTCTTCCCACTTCCCTTATATGTGTTGTAATTGGCCTGGTGGAAGTCCCCATCATAGTCAACTTCTTTGTTCACACTTCGAATTTGCCTTGATTCATAGCCCCACTGGCTTTCTTTGGAATGATTTAGGAGTGGATACGAAACATGATTGACCTCACATAAATTTGAATTTCGAAATGGGTCGTATGGGTGGGCTATTTATTGACTGTCCTACATGTATGTATTAGGCCACACCTACGACCATATTAGAAGGAACGACGTTACTACTGAGAGAATACGTCACCCTACACACAGTCGTTGAGCAGGGTTCTGTTTGGCTTATCTCTGGTCTGTGGATGAAATATACACCTCGAGTTTTGAATGATTTAGGTGGAGCGATCAAGGTGGAGCGAACACTTCTTCGAAGCGTGAACGGAGACGTCCACTTGGGTATGAAGATGAGAGGAAGTGGAATATTTCTCCCGTCGATCCAAACTGAAAATTCATGCTTAGTCAGCGTTGAGCCTTAACGACAAGTGAACTTGCTCTCCACGAATATTTTCGCCTTTTTTACTGTGAACCGTTTCTTATATTTGATGCTCACCATCATTTCCATCTCATCAGCCATTGGATTATTTGTATATTTGCTACACATCATAACAATATGTGGATGACACCTTTGAGACCTGATCCGTTGTTTTCTCCTGAGTTACTCCCCCTGATCATCAAATACAACTATTTTCATCTGCTACCTGTTTCTCGTGAAGGCAACTCATCGTCAGAAATTTGTTCACTTGATTCTTTTCAGAAGTTGTCAAACACATTATTGTGGCCATGTGAAGAAGTGCATGGGAAATTTTCAAGCTCATCCAACATTTCCTTACTCGATTCCGTTATACCCCCTTCGTCCATTTGGTACCTATTCTTGGAGGAAACCATCACCATCTGGTGGTTTAAATACCACCATCATGTGATGGACAAGCACCATCCGGAGGTGTAACAAAACATCACCATCAGGTGGTTTTTGATTCTTGAAAAAATATATACATGTAGTGGTGTACATGTACGTATTCTTAAAAACATTACCATGAGAATGAGGCCTAGTATTATGATCACCATAATATGATACAGGATTCCAGGAATCATATGTTTTGAAAAGAGTGATACCATAGCTATCGCATTATTGATCAGCTCATCTTATGATGTACTCCTCAGATTCCCCAAATCTTAATAAATAATATCCTATCAATGCTGCCCAATCGTACATGTCGCTATGTAGCTTCCCCATTCTACCGTTCTTCCCCCTTTCCCTTTTCTGTGTTTACCCGTTGTAATTTGTAGGAAGTTTCGACGAAGTGAGCTTGTATGGAGCGCCGACATTCCTGGGTGAAATTACATAAACCCCCAGAAGACTCCGGCCCGGCAAGTGGCTTTCTCTGGACTTAAAATGGTGAACACAACACGGATTTCTGATGATATACTTTTTGTACTATATATGCATCTTGAAGCTGCTACAACATTTGTGAAATCTACCGGTGGCAATATAACAGCATGATGGAATAAACTGAAGTTTTGAAATCTTCAACCATTCATTTATCATACTGTCCTGAATGAATGTGGGTGCGTGCCAGACCCATCAAATTCTAGGTACAGTTATGACCATTCAATCGCTATCTGTCTCAAAACTAAAACATCCTCATCAGACTTGGGATTCACAAAGTACAAATGCAGTGCAGTTATACAACCTTCCAATATCAAACCATATAGTCTGAAGTTATAAAACTGTTTCTCACAAATAGCTATGTACATGGATGTTTACAATACCTGACCTAAAAGGTCATGAAATGGAATCTCGGAAATAGCTTAGTCATAGCAAGTAGCACTGGAATCTTAGAGCACATCATAATATATATATATATATGTATGTACTGTGACATTTAAAATATGACTTGTGGTTATCATGTACAAATTAATGGAACAAGTATGATGGCTAAGAAGTCTACCTTTACGTGAAATTAATATGTATTTTAACACGCTTATCTTGTGATTATTTTTTGTTCTCAACATTCAACATTGAATTATTTTTTTTCCAGTCGAGAAAAAGGAGACAAAACTCGCCATTGAGGAAGGCCAAACTACCTGGTAACGCCTTCGCAATCGCTATAGGTACTTTAGTATATTGACAAAGCTTGTTTAAGCATGTAGTTTATGGTAATACATTGGTAGGCCGGTGTAACAGACCTTTTAGGTTGCCCACGTCTTTATCAAAAAACGTCTTACTAACTTCCTACAAAGCAAATTTTAAAACATGTGATCATACAATATAGCAGCGTATTGCGGATATCATTTACGGTAACCCAGGGCCGCTATGGTATATGGTAAATTATGCCTATCACTTGATAACAATATATATTGTCACTTTACCATTATAACATAGAATAGGAGACCCGAATGGTAATGGGTACCTAGTTTATCTGTACCACGGTGCGCGTACAATAAGTTGTTTTCTCATTTTATAAACAAAGCAACGGAATAAATAAAGTCATTAAACTGAAACAATCTCTGAATAATCGCGATATCTTATTGTGGACGCGTTGTTTTTAACTCCAATTAAATGCACCAGACCTAAACTGCCTAATCTAATGCTACTGATGGTCGTAAATTTGCCGGGGCTTTGGTTAGGCGCAATTGTACTATTTTTTGTTAAATCGCCACAAAGTGACCGTAAATCGCTTCCAGTGAGATCACTTCTTAAGAATACTAAACAAATTTCTTTCTCGTTTTTGTCTTAACATATTGAGGCATTGATCATATTCGACCGTTGGCATCGGTATGTTCCTGCGATAGAGGCACACTGGCATTTGTATAGTGAAACACACAACTCCAGAGAAATGTTCAGTTACGTGGCATTCAGCACTTTGGATTGTATAAGCGTCGAAAACTAGAAACTACGTTGACTTTTGAAATGTGAGTTCGTCTTGCTTCTAGTCAGATGCAGAACTTTCACGGGAATTGATCTACAATCACGATCTCCAACACATGTAGCCTATGAGATTTCTGGGAGACGCCTCATCGCTCTGGGCCTGTCAAAATGGAGCGTCCCTCACAGGCCAGAGGTCCTCGGTTCGAGTCACGCCAAATACATAAAAAATGAACGTGTTGCTTCCTTGCTTGGCGATAGCCATTGGTTGGCTCGGTTGATGACTGGGTGCAGTGCCATGTGATTCATGGAGGCAGCAATGTGGAAAGGCAGCAATGAGGCTGCTCTATCGCGTGCAGGCACGGTCGCGAAAGCGATATCATATTATCATATTCACTCTGTTATCTCAAACATTCACCGTAGTACGTCTAGGCTGACGTGTATACTGCACTCATCTGATTGCATCACAAGCGTAAGTTCGAACATTCAGCAGGCAATTGTCGTCCAAGAATACCTAACGTGTTCATAACTGAATCTTATCATTATTTTAGGACAGACCAACAAGCAGACATCAGCTGAACATGACTCGCGGCTACGCCGCTCGGTTTTTTGATTGACGGTCTAAAACTAAACATCGAAAAATTATTACACGATAATATTCACTAAGGCGGTCATCAACTCCTAAATCCGAAAGCACTTGATTGGTCGATTCAAATTTTCAAATGGAAATCCGAAATTTTCATTGGCTGAAAATTGGAAGAAAATCCAGCCAAATGGTGTCTGTAAAAGTTCATTATGTTGGCGGGCATCATCATGATGTTGCTGGTGTCAAATCTGTACCATGCTTCATAATTGGCACAAGTAAAGTCCGAGCTTCTTATGACCCTACAGCCAGACGACGGATAATTTCTGACAGATTGTCTGGCTGGGGTCAGCGTTCTCTTCCATACAAAAGACGCAAAATGGGAGCGAACATGGGGTCGCGCGACTTCATCCCAGTAAAAAAATATATAAAAAAAATATTCGACTGTTTTACAGCACTTAACTCACATATATTTTTAATGAATAATTTCCATGAACTGCATTTCACCAGAAATGTTTCGTTCTTCGTCTATTACAGTGTTAACAACTTTACTTTCATTTGGAATGATGTGGAAGTTAAAAGCGCTAAAACGTTAAATATACGACGATTCTCGTTAAATTTGGGTTGACAACGAAGAGACGGTATTCATTATTAAATATATGTGAGTTAATTGCTTTAGAACCGCGGAATATTTTTTAACAGTGATATTTACTGCGATGAGGTGGCGCGATCCCGTGGTCGTTCCCATTCTGCGTTTTTTGTATGGGAGAGAATTCTGACCCCAGCCAGACAACCTATCAGAAATTATCCGTCATGTGGTTGAAGGGTCAAGCTCGGAATAAGCTTCCATAAGTTTCGTCCACCATTTCTATCTATTCTACCCCGAATTGTCTCCATGCACATACCTGAAGGTTTATGTTGTCTGTTATAACATCATGCTATAACTAGCCGTGTTAAAGCATGGAAAACGCCATAGTTCCCTAGCCTCGCCCTAGCAAGGCGTGAATACGGATAGCTGTCCCCAAACCTCTGGGCGATTTTTCTCTCTCCAACAAGGAAGACACTTGTCGTTCAGCTTGTCTACCTACAAAGGTGTTTTGTGCAGTTTTCAAAGGATTTAAATACGTCAGATATACCCCCATTGATGAGCGCTTCAAACAGGTTCACATTTAAACTAGGTCGTCTTTCTTCAATGAACAGGGAAGTAAAAAGTAGAATATGTACACATTTTCAACTCTGTTTGGATCAATGGAGTCAAATCACTCAGTTGCACTGATAATATCCCACGTTAGGGAACGTTAAATATTGAAAATTTTCTGAAAGAAGTCATAGAAATCGCATGTAGTTTCGTTCAACCCATATGTCGTTCTCAAACGATCAGTATGTGATACGCCCTCTTAACAATCTCCGTATCATAGTATTTTAACTGAGGGACAACAGAATATATTTGGTTATATTAACTCTTTTTTTTTTCTTTTTTTCTTTCTTTTTTTATTCGTTTAAATATGTACACGTAACATACATGACATAATAGCAGTATGATGCAAATTATGAACAAATACGCACATCTAGACACATATAAATGATATACATAAATAATACCCAAAACATACGGAATACATACAACATATCTGTGCCATTATATATTAGCCTAATTTGGTCTTGGAATGGGCCGTGTTGAAACTCAACGAGATGGGTATGCGGTTGATGGTTCTATATGCATACAATTTATGGCAAGTGCATATTGTTACGTTTCAAAATAGTGTTGAACCAAAAGCCATTTTCCACGAAATTTATCGGCAGTATTGTATTCGGAGGAAGTATACTTTTCAATGTTATATTGGTTCTTAAATTTATTTACAAGAGCTTTAGTGCTCAAAGTTGAGCTCTTAAATTTATTGTTGTATATATATCGTTTAGTTATTATCATTAATGTATTCAACAATTGCTGTTGCATACCCCATCCACATATTATCTTGTCACTTGTTATAGAACATTGTATATTTAAAGTTTCGCCTAGCCATTTTGCAATCTCTGTCCAAAGTTTTCGTGCGACGGGGCAGAATATAAATAAGTGTTCAGCTGATTCTTTTGCTGTATTGCAATAGAAACAAATATTATCATCCCTTTTCCCTATTACATGTAAAAATGCGTTTGTGCAAATTGTCCTTTGTAAAATTCTATACTGCATATCCCGAAGTTTCGTTTCCTTTTTGTACTATCAAAATTGCTCTTGTAAACTTCCTCCCACTTGATTTGTGATTCAAGATTTAAAATTGTTTCTCATTTCTCGCTAGCTTTAGTTGTATAAGGTTCATTTGGGGTATTCAAAACATCATAGAAGTGCCTACATCCCCTTTCCTGCCTTATCAGAGTCCGTTTCTCAATTCCAAGAGTTGGAGACATGTGTTCTGGCTCAAGATATAGCGATTCTTTGGCTATTAGATCTTTAAATTCTTTTGGAACGGATTTAAGTAGTCGCATATAATCTAAACAGGTTCCTTTTAGATCGTGTTTTTTTTTCAGTTCGTCAAATTTGATAAATTCTCCCTTACGATCCAAAATATGCCTCACATTTATAATACCTTTTTTATACCAATCTTTGATAAAAAGCGAGTGCTTTAGATTTGAATTGTACCAAAGTGGTTCGTCCATAATGTCCTTGATAAAAGTAGGTCGAAGTTTTTTTCGTAATTCACCCCAAGCTTCAAACGCATGTTTCCAAAAGGGATTTTCTATGGATGAGATAACTTCCGTAATATAATTGCTCCCGACGTCCCATACACATGGAGTTTCAGTCAGATTTTGGTTAATTATATCAGACCATTTTTTATTCTGTGTGAGTAGTCGGCGTATCCACGATATTTTAAGACTATGGATGAAGTTCTTTACATTAACCATTCTAAGACCTCCGCTTTTATAGTTTTGAGTTATTACACATCTTTTGATCCTATCATTTCCCCCGTTCCAAATAAATTTAAATAGAAGAGAGTTTAGTTCTTGGATAAAGTGACCAGGTGGGTCTGGCAAGGCAAGAAAGAGGTGAGTAAGTTTAGATAGCGCTAAAGATTTTATAACGGTAATTTTTCCTAACAGTGTTAAATTTCTGAGCTTCCATCTGTTCAGTTCTGTTTTTAACTGTTCTAATTTTGCTAAATAGTTTATCTTCCATATTTCATTAAAATTAGTTGTCGAGAATTCGACCCCAAGCATACTGAAATTCGTTGCCCAGTCCAGTTTTACATCCTCGCATAGTTTGATATTTGATCCAGACAGTGAGCCAATCCATGCGGCCTTTGTTTTCTCAACATTGAATTTAAGCCCAGATATACTATAAAAGCGATCTAGGATGTCTAATGACTTCCTGAGGGAGGTTTCTGAACCGTCAAGGGTTAGATGAGTATCATCTGCGTATTGACTTATCTTAAACTCTGTGTTTTCAAGTTTGATTCCTCTTATAGTTTTGTCTGAGCGTATCATTATTCCTAAGATTTCGGCGCAAAGTAAAAATAAGTACGGTGAGATTGGGTCACCCTGTCGGCATCCACGGGTGTTATAAAAAAACGGAGACAGATGTCCATTTTGCCCGATACATGTTTGAATATCTTTATAGAAGGTACGAATCCATCGTCGAATAGACTCTCCAAAGTTATAATATTTGAGAACTTCGTCGAGAAAAGTCCAGGACACGTTGTCGAAGGCTTTCTCAAAATCCACAAGTAGTAATAGGCCTGGTATGTTTTTCAGTTTCGTCTCTAGCATTAGGTCATAGACCAGTCTTGTGTTTTCCCCAATGTATCTTCCTTGGATAAATCCCTTCTGGTCTTCGTGAATGAGCTTATCAAGAACTAGTTTTAATCTATTTGCAATGCACGACGACGCAAGTTTGTATATAACATTTAAAAGAGTAATTGGTCTCCAATTCTTGAGAAGATTTCTTGATTTTCCTGGTTTTGGCAGGCATGTAATCACTCCTCGCCTTTGATTTATTGAAAGTTCACCTTTCTCGTACGCTGAGTTGATACAGCGTAGTACGAACTTTCCAAGTTCCCGCCAGAACATTTTATAAAATTCAGCAGGAAAGCCGCTCAGCCCGGGACTTCTTTCATTTTTAGTGTTTTTTAAAGCTGTGTTTAATTCTTCATATGTAATAAGGCCCTCCAGTTTCATTGCTTCGCTGGTTTTCAGCGATGGTATATCTAGAGAATCTAAAGTTGCTCTAATATTCACTAAGTCAGCTTGTTCCTTTCTGCTGTAGAGGTTTTCATAATAAAGCTTTTGTTCATTTCTAATCTTTTCACCATCAAAAATGTCATCTCCATTATCTAATTTCAAATTAGTTATTAGCTTATTTGTGTAATTTGTTTTTTCCAATCCGAGAAAATATTTTGTTGGTTTTCCCCCTAGATGTGCCCAATTTGCCTTCGCCCTAGCTATAATTCCCTTTACCTGTAGTTCTCTGATTTCTGCTAACTCTGCCTTTGTTTCACTCAATGAGTTTAAAACGCTTATACTTACATTTTTAAAATCCTGTTCGATCTTTTTCTCTAATATTTCTATTTCTTTTTCTAATCTTTCCTCTGTCTTCTCTCTCTCTTTCTTTTTCCGTGAAGAATACTTTATTGTTTCTCCCCTTATTTGCATTAAAACAGTTTCCAGGAATAGATCATCGTCGATGCTGAACTGAACAGAACTACGGTCAATTTCCATCAATTTATCTCTGTCATAGACCGGCAACGCATTCTGTTTTATATTGTTATTTATTTCCTCCTTTACTATATGTAAATAATCTGGGTCCTTAAGCAGGGAAGTATTAAATTTCCAGTATGATTTACCTCTGTCCGTATTTGTGAATTTGCATTTAATAACGACTATAGAGTGATCAGTTTTGTATCCAGGTTTTATATCTGATTCGGTAGTAATGTTGAAAATATCTTCTGATGTTATGAAAAAGTCCAGCCTGGCCTGAAGCCTGGGGTTTTTCCGTCTCCAAGTATAACGCCTGTCGTTTTCGTGCATTGTTCTCCAGATATCTACAAAGTTACAATCATTTATTTGTTGTAGGACGACTTTCCGAGCTTGGGGCTTATTCACTCGTTTATAATTTTCCGTATCCATATCAGGATTCAAAACTAAATTCCAATCACCGCATATAATTGTTGATGGATTATCGAGTTCTTTGATTAATTTTATTATATTATAGTCCAGTCAAATTGAGGTTTGACCCACCACAAATTGCAACAGAATTGTTGTTGCTGTAATGCATTTCCGAAAGGTCTCTAGAATAACATACTAAAAGTCTACAAACAGATATGCATGGGAAATATATTAAATTTCAAGTTGAAATTTGAGGTATTTTTCGCGAAATTTCGGTGTTTACCTGTCAATTGCTTCTATAAGAAAACCTTGTACTTGGTACTAAGCGTGAAAGAAATGGGTCATTATGTACACTCATTCCATTCGTTATCATATCAAGGTTATACTCAGCCTAAAATAATACCCTTGCACGAAAATATTTATGGAGAAATTCAAAATGGCGGATGTATGGGGTCATTCTAAATCTGAACTTTTTACCATTTTCATGACAGTCCAGGCAATCTATCTGGACCCAAAACAAATTGCAACAGAATTATTTTCACTGGTATGCATTTCAGAACAACATACTAAAAGTCTACCAAAATCTATTTGATGTAGATACGACTTTTTTTTAAAACAAAGAGACGCCATTTTATGATACATAATAGGCCATTATCCCTCATATAAGCAAGGTAGAATATTGTTTTTTCAGTGAATAAGGAGAGTTTATCATCCCGAAATCCAATTAATACATGACCCAGGGTACAGTGTGCCATGGTGGTGAAAACATGTGTCTTGTGGATTTGCTCATAAGCGTAGATAGCAAACTGATAGTTCAGCATCAGGCTATATGAATTATACATGGTAATATTCAGACAGTTAACATTTTTGCCACTAGCATAATCACATGAAAGAGGAATTCTCTCCCAAAATAAATGAAATGACAAGCTGTGATATATTTTCCTTCAACCGATAACTGTCACAGACAATATTTCCACAAACCCTCTCATGGAGATATCTCTCTTTTATCACAACATGTGCCTTGTTGAAAAATACAGCTCTGCAAACCATTAATGATCTATCGCAATTGTGTGTCAGATATATTTTGACGAAAGAAGAATAATTATGCAGATCCTATCATCTAATTATCAAACAGATAATAATCTAGATTATAGGCAAACTTGATGTTCTACCATGACGTTCTACCATGCCTTTTACCATGTTTCATTTTACATCTTTAACAATATAGGCCATGCTCCTACAGATGCATCTTCTTCAGCTGCAATCTTTCTTCCAGGTGCACCTAATAACCTCAAAGAGTGCCAGTGGAACTGGTGGCAGTTCAGTTTCACAGAGAGAAGCCGTCCACCCTCATTCTTGTGGCTGCAATGGATGGTCTTCCCCTTTCCACTCTAAACACGCGAACCTTGATACTTAGCTGATGCTGATGTTGGTGGAAGCTTTTGTACCTTCGTTTTTGTCACAGAAACGCTTGTATCTCATGCAGCTAATTGCTTCGTCAGGGTTAGCATTGTATAAACACACAAGCACCTGCAATAGATAACCTCCATCGGGACTTCCAATGGCCTGGTTGAACACTTCAGCTTGTTGGCGAAATAGCTCATTGAGCGTTGTTTTCTTTACGGCCGCACATTTGCCAATGCCATATGATCAGTATACTGTGTCACAGCCTTGAATGGCATGCACAAACAGCATATTTGTGCAGACTTACATTCCCGGCACAGCCTTTGTCTTCTTGATATTCCAAACTATCAGTTTCTTGCATTCTCTCTTGGCTGAAAGTAGATGTCATTGTCATCCATGTCTGCATAAAAACAGAGCAGAACTAACAGGTCAATATCATCACCAACCAAAGTTTAGATGCTTTCAGTCGATTAAACGGCAGCTTTTATAATTAAAACATCTGCATATGAAACATCCCGCCCTTTCCAACCACTCATAAGAGTAATGAACTGCTACTTGTTGACGTCGTTTGCTAGGAATTCGTCTTTCTTTGACTGAATGGCCATGTCACTAGCGGGGCCGGAGAGTTTGGAATGTCAAGAAGACAAATTACAAGCGTCTGGTCCGTCATCCATAATTCAGCCGTGCTGGGAATGCATGTCTGTACAAATATGTTGCTTGTGCATGCCATTCTGGGCTGTGATGCAGTATTCCGACCATATGGCATTGAAAAAAGTGCTGCCTTGAAGAAAACAACTGTCACTGAGCTATTTCGCCAACAAGCTGAAGTGTTCATCCAGGTCATGGGAATCCCGACGAAGGTCATTTATTGCAGCAGCATAGAAAACGCTTATATGTTTATACAGTAGTAACCCAGACGAAGGAATTGACTTGAGGGGAAGACCATCCATTGCAGCCACAAAAATGGGAGTGGACAATTCAATCGGTTTCTCCCTGTGAAAACTGATCTGCCACCAGCTTCAGGAGTTACTTCAGGTTATCAGGTGGAACTGCAAGAAGGATTGCAGCTGAAGCAGATGCGCCTATAAGGATCATGGCCTGGATTGTTCAAGTGTGTGTGGAGAATGCAACCGACTGAGCTGTGCAAACTCATCAAACCCAGACCTTTGAAAATGACATTGGCGAAGACTGGTATTGGGATTGATAGTGCTGTGAAATATTCCTCAACTTATGGCAGTGTTCATGAGGAATAACAATAAAAGACATCAACTATATGTATGAGAAGTTACTTCGCCTAATAATGTTACCATGAACCAGAATGTAAAATGAAACATGGTAAGTTATGCCGTCAACTTTGCCTATAATTCAAGGTATTATTTGTTTGATAATTAAATGATATATTAGGATCTGCATAATTATTTTTCTTTCATCAACAACATTTGTCTTACAAACAATGTTGATGGATCATAAATGTTTGGCAGATTGTCGTTATATATCTGAACTATTGCTAAACGCGACGTTGAATCTAATTTCTCTCTCTCTCCTGATTGGCAAGGCTGCATTTTTTTCAACAAGGTACAAACTCTATTGAATGTCGGACCTGACACTTGCTACGTGCTTGTGATAATAGAGTTATGTTTTTATAAGTTGATGGAACTATTGTCTGTGATTGTCATAGGATGAAAAAATATATATCGCAGCTTGTCGGTTCCCTTTCGGATAACAATGCTAATGGAAATAATGCCAACTGGCAGGATATTACCATATATGATTATATACCGTGGTGCTGAACAATCGTTTTGCTATCTACTTTTATGAGCAAATCCATTGGGAATGCAAATGTCTTCACCGCCATAGAATAATGTATCCTAGATCATCATGTATTGATTGGATTTCTGGATGATAAACTGTCCTTATTCAGAGACAAACCAATATTTTCTACCTTCTTATATGAAGCATGATGGTGTATCTTTGTTTTAGAAAAAGTCGTATTTCCACCAAATAGATTTTGGTAGACTTTTAGTATGTTGTTCTGGGGGACCTATTAGAAATGCATACCAGTGAAAAACATTCTGTTGCGCTTTGTTTTGGGTCCAGCTAAAAAAAACCAGATAGATTGCCTGGACTGTCATGAAAATGGTAAAAAGTTCAGATTTAGAATGACCCCATACATCCGCCATTTTGAATTTCTTCATAAATATTTTCGTGCAAGGGTATTATTTTAGGCTGAGTATAACCTTGATATGATAACGAATGGAATTAGTGTAAGCAATGACCCATTTCTTCCACGCTTAATACTAAGTACACGGTTTTCTTATAGGAACAAGAGACAGGTAAACACCGAAATTTCGCGAAAAATACCTCAAATTTCAACTTGAAATTTAAGATATTTCCCATGTATATGGGATTGTAGACTTTTAGTATGTTATTCTGGGGACCTTTCTGAAATGCATAGCAGTGAAATAAATTCTGTTGCAATTTGTGATGGGTTGACCCCAAAAATGCGCTAGATTTACTGGACTATTATTAAAGAAGCTGGGTTTGTCTTCGTTTGGTCCGTATATATTCACCAATGTGACTGGTGTTTCGTGTATACTTATGCTTAAGATGAGGTAGTTTCCTCCCGCGTCTTTTATGATTTCATGAATCTTGTATTCAAAGTTCTTGTTGAATAAAATTATGACTCCTCGTGCATTTGAACGGAAGGGACTTATCCAAGCATCAAGACTCCATTCAGAACGGACTTTGTTTTCATGAATTTTGTCTGTGTGCGTATCCTGCAAGCATATAATTGAAAATTGTTTTTTCTTAAAATATTGAAATACGTCTCTCCGCTTGATTTCATCAGCCAAACCTTGACAGTTCATACTTACAATATTCACAGTTTCAACCATTGTAAATAGCATATAATATATATGCAGTGAATTATGCGAGGACGCTTACATATAATAATGAGATAACTCGTATATAACTTACGTCTAAGATAGGAATGTAGATTCCTATTAACCATTGGCACTTTCCATTTCCGACTTGAGGGTAATTGATTACTCATATATAATATACAATCATTATACAATGCATCTGGGTGACGATCACAAAACATATATAGGTGGACATCATCCCTGAGACCGTTCAAACAACTAACAAAAGACAAAAACACATTTAAAAAATACATACAGACAAAAGTATATCACAGAGTGGTGGTTGTGCTGTTCTAGCTAATTTTTTCCTTCATTTGCCGTCTTTGTTTCATTTTCTGCTCATAACAATATATGGAAAGCTGGCGGATTTGCGTACGGTCACACTGGACACATGTACCACACCAGCACCCATGTGGGTTGATAATTGCATTATGGAACATTTTGAAGCGTGGTCCACGTGCCCAATGCAGCCCACGCCATCCGCACACAGCATGTAACGTTGTAGAAAAAAAGGCTCATCATATACTGAACCGGCAGCAGACTCCTTAATTCTCTAATAATATTTATACTAAAAGTATAATATGAAAGGAGATGGTATTGTTAGGCGGGTTTTTGCCCACAGCCAGCCGATTCATAGGACTGTCATTGGCGGTAACTTTCGGCCAACAGAGCGACTGATCGTTCGATTTCAACGCTTGATTCGCCCCTAATGTCCACACGGAATCGAGTCCTCGGTAGACAATATTTATTTTACTGTTGGTTCTTAATGATAGCCCGTTATATTAAAACATAAGTATTTTTAGGACATTTTATTTTTTTTTTCATTTCAACCGCACCACGTATATAGGCCAAAATGCCGCCCTACCGTATTATCACCTTTTACAAACATCTTCAACAAGAAATAAGTATTTTGTAAATGAAAATATGGCAATAGTTAATATATAGTCAATGATTCTACACAGCTGTATAGTGCACACAAATTCGAGCTATTATATTAATTATTTTGTTTCTTGTGACTACATGCCTTTCAGTGAAACCAAACACAATATTTGTCAATCATATATTATGCATTCAATTCGATAGTAGGTTCCTTGTTGAAAATTAAATATTCACTGCTTCTATGTTGTACATTGTAATTCAAATCATGAAACACCAATTTGTCGATATATTTCTTCTTGACACGCACAATAGGCGGTCAAGAAAACCTGTTAAATTGTAGCTGCATGCTTTTAGTACAATCAGTCAGAAAACACTCAAAATATATATATATATATATATATACATACACACATACACATATACATATACACACACACATATACATATATATATATACACATACACACATACATATGGTGCATGCACTCACGTCTCAGTAGATTCTTGTGAACATGAAGGTATTCACTGTTCCGGTGTGCACATACAGTTGTCATAGACCCTTAAATGATCGAGATTATTCCGAACTTTGATTATGTCAACCAATTTCATGGATTCGGTGGATGTTGACCATTTCTGACAGTTAAATGGAGTAAATGCAATGAAATGAATATTCAGAAAAAATCCACAAGGGTGTGTATTTGATGCATATATACTGTAGTCACAATCGTTATTTGTAACGACACGTACATGTATATTGTCGATTACCTTGTTTAAATATACAAATCAAAGAAAATATATTTACAAATGTATAGTGTGTGCGGTTATGCTCTGTTTATGCATCAACTCAAGTTGGTCCGCGGGCAGATTAGTAGATAAAGTATTTGCGAAAGTAGTAATAAATAGTAATAACTGGAACCATTATAGTGCACTCACATTCTTTCACTATATACCTCGACAAATGCAACCTTCGAAGAAGGAGAAAAGAAAAAAAAACCTTGGTTGTTAAGTCTTGCTAATATAACTCAAGCTCACTGATAGTTCGTTCATCAGTGATCAGGCATGCACTTACTTAGTCATTGGGGCGTCTTCATACACCAGCTAATTTCCGCTCTCATCTACTATCATTGGTTCACCTGACTTTTCCTTCGCTTGTTTCCCTTGCTCTGCCCCGCTTGTCACCGGATTTGCGATTTCATTCGTGTCGCATTTCGTCACGGTTTCCGTTCCTTCATCGGCTGTGAGCTCCAGGTTTCTCGCTGGTGGGTTGGGGCGTAGTGATCGAGGAGGGCTTCTGCTGACTTGGCGAGAATATCTGGAACCTCGGTAGCCTCCCCTACCTCTTCGGGTATCTGACTGTGGCGTGTGGAGTAGACTTTCTATCATTGTGTCAATGTCGAATTCACATGTGATTTTGTGGATTCGGAGATCGAATGTTTTTGCCCATATTATTCCCTCCGTAGACCACGCCGTGCTCGTCTCTATGCAGTTTTTCACCTTAATGAGTAAGGACTGGTTACGCTGGGTGAGATCTTCCCGTATAACATATGGAGTATTCTTGAGAGATCTGCGCCTCCTTATTGATTGAAGTTTATGTCTCCTCCTAACGAATTTGACGATAACTGCTCGAGGAAACGGTCTTCCGTCAGATTTGGCACCTACACGATGTGCGGCATCGATATCGTTTGGCGATATATCCATGTTCAATCTCTTACTTTGTAAATCCACTACTTTATCTGTGCAATCCTCGTTGTTAGAATCACCTGGTATTCCCCAGATGCGAATCGATGATCTCCTAGTATACTGCTCCAAGTCGTTAAGTTTGCGTTCAGCTCGGTTGTTCGCCTCAAGCGCAGCGTCAGATATTTCCTTTGAAGTTTCAACCTTTTGCTTTAATTTATCTACTTCCTTTCGAAGGATGGAGTTTTCTTTTTCCAGATCGAACACGCGACTTTCGAGAGCCTCGACTTTTTCATCTATCGCTTGGAAAAGTTCTGTTTTCATATGAGCAACAGCAAGATTCAAGTCGGTATGTGTGCGGCCTTCGAGAGCCTCGACCTTTTCGTCCAAGGATTTAAGGAGCTCTGTATTCATATTAGCGACAGCAAGAGTCAAATCCGTATTAGTGATCATTTTGTCTTTAATTTCTGCCAAAATACTGAATAGGGTGACGACATCGCATTGTTCTGTCTCCTTAGTCGAGTTTTGGCCAGCTGATGCCCCCTCCTGGGCACCCTCATTCGAGTTCTCCATTTGATGTTTAACTCGTTTCGACTCTGGTTTGTTTACTGGCGTATTTTGTGCATTAAACCTGGTGTCACTGGATGACGATGATGTTGATATTTTCTTGCGCTTGTCCGGATGTCTCGGCATAATTTGACTCTTCCGATCAGAAATGTAATGTTGAGATTGTGCAAGTAAAGTTTACAGTCTCAGTGAACACAGTGCAGTGTATAGGCTGTTTCAGGTGGTGTAGCTGTTCATTGTAGTAGAGCCTTTGTGTGCTGACATAGGAACAATAGACTTACTTCTATTGTTCCACAACATGAAGTTCACAGTATGGCGAGCTACGGTCCTCCACTCTGTGATATTATAGGTTGGCTACATGTTCAATTTGAAATCGCTCAGGAGTTCATCTTACACTGTCTTGGATCAGAATTGTCGGCCCATTTTGAAACCCCACAGTTCAATTATCTTTCAGTTAACAAATTGGAGTTACCTGAGTTCACGATCCGATGAAATCACTGAAACTCCGAGAGCTCAACCTAGGTGCGACCTACTCCCCCCCCACCCCTATACACCTTTACAGTTATATTAACTCGACTGAAAACGTGATACCGTCTATCGTATAGGATTCAACGTGTTTTCCCCTCGACAATGCTGACTTCTTGTCGTTGGTAGCTTCCCTTTCTAACCCGAATAAACTGGTATATGATGTTAATGCGGAAGCAAATAAAAACGTTCCTGCCATTATGAATTTGAGCACATGTACATGTAAGTGTCGGTATCTCCGAAAAATGGTGGCCGCTTGAGAGTCTTGAGAAATTTCGCATTGGAGTTGAATATGTTGAAGTTGAAACTATTGGAGTTGAAAATCTTCGAGATGACAATCTCGGAGTTGATTATCTTGCTTTAACTTACCTGGTATCAGGTATACAGTACATACCATAGCTAAAATATTGAAATTTGACATTTGGATTAGTGATTGCATACTCCTCAAAGGTATTGGTAAACATTTAATCAATTCTCAGTTTCAACAAGCAAAGTTGGACAAACTGCTACTGCCAGTGATCTATGCATTTTTACATACTGCATTACAAATGTTACAACAAATTCGCCGTTTGCACATTATTTAGAGAACAAAGTAGAGTCTATGCGTGCAGCGCAGTGACGCGTGACTTCAGCTGATCTGCTACTGGTTCGTATAATTTCACTTTGATGCATCTTTTAACACAGGATCATATTTTGAACAGCGGATACATGTTCATGTTATATTTGTCAAATTATTCATTATTCTAAGCATAATGACACTTTCGTTGAATACTGGGAAAATACAGTTCATATGTGTATAAAATTATGTTAGTTATCACCAGTTAAATATACTCTCCTTTATTAAAAGTTAGTGCAAAGTGAAATTATACGAACCAGTAGCTGATCATCAGCTGAAGTCTCGGGTCACTGCACAGACAAGCGCGGATTTGAGGTTTTTTAGCAATGCAGAAGAGGTCAGAGCTATGTGTTCATACTTTGCAAGTTTATGGATCAACGGAAACTCATTCTCCCATTGTCAGAGTTTGTAGCCTCCTAAAAGTCGGTGTAACAACAATTCGACTGCACTGTGCAGGAAAATGCCCGCACATGCGCATTCGGTCAGTAACGATTTTGCTGGGGCATGTATCTGCATACGTGAAAGATGAGAACTGCATCCAGTATATCTTGAAAAAAGTTTTATACTAAATTATTACACAAGAACACATGCGAAAATGTCTTATTCAGACATGCTGAACCCCACTCCAATCCATTTACATGTAGAAGCGGACTATGCTGAATCAGAGGGTATGTCTGACTGTAGAAGGAAAATAATCTGATGGCTTGAGATTGCGAAAACACGACATCAGCACTATCAGTACTTTTACCTGAAGGTTACGCTGATAAACAGCTTGTATCACTGACGTCCCTCCTCTCCTTGTTTCCCCCGCTGATTCACATCACCAAGCTCGCGCCTCTTGGCCGTAAGGGGGCGCTCTGCACAGGCCAACCACCAATGACCAATGAAAATCACTCTTACGGAAGAGTCTTGGCAATATGAGTTGTCTCCCTTTTCAAACGTTCATATGTCGTTAATGGCAAAACTAACAATAAACGGACGACAAAACAGCTCTAATTACGTTAATTTCTGAGTTAAGAGTGAACAGATTTTTGGATAACTTCCTCCATTGTTTAGTAAGGTTCGTCAACTGATTGCAAACATTTGTTCACTGATACCTTCAAATAATTAACAAATAAATCCCTGTAAATGTTGTTAATATCCCACTGATAAGACCACGCTTTATCGTCATGAGTATATAAGAAGATCAAGCTGCCTAGAATGGTAACGTAAAAACACCGTTCAATTGTTTCAGATTTTGAATTGAATGTTGACTGTTAATAAAGACAGGGAAAAGTTTCTTTGAGAGATGCGGTTAGAGGGCGTGTCGCTGTCAAAATATTGGCATGGCCTACACATAAGGTGAGAGTAGTGATCTCACTATCATGAAGGCATGACGTAATTTCGATCACGTGAGGTAGTTAGCCAATCGTGGTTAATATGAGGAATCTGGTTACCTCCGAGCTATTACGGCACGGCGATTGGGTAACCAGATAAAGCGCCCCCTTACGACCAAGAGGCACGAACAGCTTTACAGCACTATGAAGCGGTATATTCGCATGAACATGTCTTTGTTTGAAATGTCAACCATTCTTTACTGAAATACAGCGAAGTTTGTATCGAACGGCAGTTGAGTGAGTGAGTGAGTAGTAGGGTTTAACGTCGTTTTCAACCTTGTTTCAGTCATATCACGACGGTGCCTACATGTGGCAGAACACGAGAGTGCTAACAATTCCTATTACCCGGGACACTGATCAGCCCAGCCAGTACAGCACCCGGTCACCCATCCAAGTATTAACCGAGCTTAACGTTGCTTAACTTCGGTGGTCTGACGAGAACCGGTGTGTCCAACGCTATAAGCCGTACCCGGACGGCAGTTGAGCAACATACGACCGTGCCTCACTTGTGTAGTTAGGTTACCTGGACCTTCACCGAAGGTAGTTATTATGATAGGTGATCATAGTCACGTTGCCAGACTCTAAACTGTCGTTTTTGAAGAAGCTAATGCAAACATAAGGTGTATACCTCGCCAAGACGTAACCCCGATCGCGCCCCGCCTCCCTTGTTATAACCGGCAAGGGTCTTACTCCAGCAAATAGCTTCTGCTCGTAGCCATGCGGTAACGGGTGCTATCGGAGTGTAATAGGGCGTTTCCCAAATGGTCACATCCGACTGGTCCCGTTACATCCGACATCGGTGCAATCACATTCATACAACGAAGGCACACCTCCAGAAAGCGATCGATTGAAATGATCCCATGGTGGGCCTCGAAGTACCCCCATCACAAAATAAAAAGCATATCATTTTCCTGTGGTCTGCCGCCGATTTCAAATATGTTAGGCCGTTTGTAATATGATTTGTCTTAAGATAAACAAAGAAGCATGCTCCACTAGAGTGCGAAATAAAATAGCTAATTCGCACAAATTCGTTTTGGTCTCACGTAGACTCCCCCAGTCTTGCGCCTCGTGAAACTGACACGTCTGCACGTCTGAGAAATATTTGAATACAGATAATTTCATTGGCTCGTTTAAATGGGGCCGTCATTTGACCTCATCCTTTGGGAACAACTTTCGAACTGGATTATCTCCCTCTAGATAGATGGCGCCGTGTGAAATACATGCTGAATCACAGCATAGTGTTAAGTGAAACGCGAAATGCCCTTAGTAAGCTAAGATGTACTAGTATAATTCGTGGCGTGTCCTACTCCTCCTCCTACTCCGCTTTACTCACTCACAGCGGGTCGCATAGGTGTGGCGCGGGATAGGGTGGGGCGAGAGACCTGGGGTTTTCACTACCTGAGATTCCATGGGCCATGCTTGCACCCTACAGTAGAATGGGTCGACACAGCGGGTCGCATAAGTGTGGCGCGAGATAGGGTGGGGCGAGAGTATGCCGGGGATACTGGAATACTATATACGTAAAACTAGACTGATTTCCTGCAAGACAGAAGCGGTCAACAGTTTTCAATGATGCCAGCAAGACATCATGATGTTCCAAAAATATCAAATCCGTATCGCTGATCAGTATTCTTAATCCATATGATGTACGTTTTAAAGTCGTTATCTAGAGTATGATGTATCTCAGTCACTCTTTAATTGTGCCTGTTCATATGAAATCTATGAGGATCTTGAAATACATAGGTTCCTACGGCCCCTATCTCCGGGTTAAGCGGAATTAGACACAAGTTACGAAACGTACCGCCATAGATCTTGCACGCTACGCTCGTAGTTATAAAGGCCCATGGTAAAATAATACACCGTGACCGGAGTTGTCCCAAAATAGTTCGGCTTTAAAAGTAACCATCGTTTTTAGTCATGCGGATAGGTGCTGAAATATGAGCGAATCGTGCATTTTATCATAAAGCATGAAACTTGGTACACATAACCTACATGTCATGGGTAACAGTCTAAAGATTGGAGGCACTTCAGATTGGTCCTGTGTCAGCCTGGACGGTCATTTTTCCAAGAATGCCCCCGTGGTAATTCAACGGTGCGAGGTTATCAGTAAAATCACTACAAATAATATCTGATTTACAGTTTAATGCTACCTATTTCCCCTAAATTCAGCCAGGCGATAAGGAAAATGAACTCGTAATTCAATCTAGATGACTTTTATGAACGTTAGAGTTGAATTTAACACTATCATGCGTATTGGAGGGGGGGGGGGGATATTATACTCCCCTTCCAAACATTTCACTGTAACGCCGGAACAAAACAGACAATGGGATTGAAAATTTCCTACTTTTCGTAAATTTTATTGGGGTCATTTTAAGATTATTTCCTTAATCCTGGATTCATATGATCAAGGGGAAATTCGTATGGCAGATATGAAGTGTCGTCAGAAAGTCGAGTTTTTTTTTGGTCTTTTCTGTCTATATTTGCGCAGTTTTCTTGTCAAAAAGGACATATAAGTATTTTATTTTAATGAAACTAATTATTCTTCATTTTAGTTATAACTTTCTTCAAAGAAAAAAAGAAAAGAACACGTTTTTGTTATAAAACTCAGTCGAAATATAGGTCGACAATTTGATTTACGGGAAGATGACGTCACTTACGTCATTTTGGCAGCCATCTTTTTTTTTTTTACATATTCTCATAGACCTGGACCCAGATATATAGTGTAGTAAATTTCAGCCCCCTAACCCAAGGACTAATGAAATATTTAACTGGTTGACTGCTGGATTCTTCTTTATGGTGCACTGCAGAATTGCTCATTTTTACGAAGTATTGCACTATGAAATCCGGGTTTGATGAGTCAAAATATTATTCATACTCGTGTGCTAAGATTTGCCGTATATAGCAACTGGTCCATAATAGTTCGGTCAATATTTGTCTGATTTTATTTTATACCGAAATATATAAAATTGTCAGCGTAAACACAGTTTATTGGAAGAGACTATATTGACTTCATCTTATTGTCGTCAAAAACGGCCGTTTTCATCGAAATAGCGCTCTTTTTTTTTTGACTGTCTTCAGCATGGTCGTGTTTAGCAATCTGACCACCATTTTGAAAGATTGACGTCACGTTCTCAAGGGAATTCCTTCTTCTTTCTATAAATAGTCGTCATTTTGATGGATGGCCAACGCGATGATGACGAATTTGAAAGCGAGGTAGAACAGAAAGGGATATCCCATTCACTGAGCTGAAGACCAATGCGCCCCGTGATTGGACAAAGCCAACCACGTGGCCGAAATAAAGTTCGTTCATTGGCCCAGGCGGTGTAGTGGAATTTTTCAAGACGTAATTTCGACAGCGGCGGCAAATTCTGTCGCAGAGAAAGTTGACAGAAATGTAAAAATAAAGTTTTTTGTTACTCTGATTTCATCGAAATCCGCATTATGGAAATATAATCTGGGCTTCTGTACTTCAACTATACCAAAGAATCATATATTTTGAAGGAATTTTCTGTAAGTATTTTATATTTTCTGAGCGGCTTCTCGACAACGTTGTATGGAAATTTCCACTAGCGTTATTTTTTTTATTATTTCTTCCTGCCGACTTCGTTATTCTGAGACAGAATATCAAGTTTACGCCCCCGGAAATCAAGTCAGTCTTAGACAACAACATGTGTATGTCTTTTTAAAGTTTCATGCATGGTAAATTTGAAAATAGCGATTTTAGATAATGGTACCTCGCCGTACTCGCATAGACAGACATGCTCGGGCATTTGTGGCGCGCTCACTTCCGGTTGAGTGGCGCGCTGCCCTCAGCCAATGAGAAGCGAGTATTTTGACCCGGTGCATTATGGGACATATCCAAGATGGCGGCGTCTGCCTTCTGGTTCAAGATGGCGGCACATCCGGTGTCGAAAACTGGCCATTTTGTCGCTATGTGGTCATCAAGTGTCGAAAACTGGACCCTGTATGGGTCCCGCTAGACGTTTTGGGGTCTAGGTGGGCCACTAGTGGTCCGTTATAGTTGTATGAGGTATCATTGTGAAGCATTCGTGAAGGAGCATCCGAGCGGATGGGTGTGATGTGGAACTGACGTCATTCTACGCACACGCAGTAGACAAAGGGTATGGAAATAGACGTTTTGGGATCTAGGGTAGCCCCTAATGGACCGATGGAGTTGTATGAGGTATCAATGTGAAGCCTATGTGAGGGGGCATCCGCCTGGACTAATGTCTCGGTCGTGTTCAATATTCTGCGCATGCGCAGACAGGGAATTGTGGGAAAAGAGTATCGAAATAGACGTTTTGTGGTCTAGGTGAGTCCCTAGTGGGCCGATGGGGTCGTATGAGGTATCAATATGAAGGATACGTGAGGGGGCATCCGCCTGGACTAGTGTGTCGTTCGTGTTCAACATTCTGCGCATGCGCAGACAGGGAATTGTGGGAAAAGGGTATGGAAATAGACGTTTTGTGATCTAGGTGAGTCTCTAGTGGGCCGATGGGGTCGAGTGAGGTATCGTTGTGAAGGATACGTGAGGGGGCATCCGCCTGGACTAGTGTGCCGACCGTTTTCGACATTCTGCGCATGCGCAGACAGGGAATTGTGGGAAAAGTGCATTGGAAGGAACGTTTTCGGGTCTAGGTGGGCCACTAATGGTCTGATTGAGTCGAGTGAGGTATCAATGTGATGCATACGTGAGGGCGCATATGCCTGGGTGGATTGGTGTTAGGAATATCGTCATTCTGCGCATGCGCAGGCAGGCCGTAGTATGGAAATAGACATTTTGAGGGCGATACGGACCACTATTGGTCCGAATGTGTCTAGGGAAGTGTTATTTTGTAGCTCTCTGGGTGTAGACCACGACTTATCCCCTAAAATAGGGGAAAACACCTATCAACCCTAGCCAAAAGGGCTAATATCGGTCCCCGGGCTTATTGGCACCTAGCTATCAAGTCAATGGGGTGGCTGCATGTAAAATTAGGATTTTTTCCCGAAAATATAAAAAAGCGGAACACGGACTTTACCCCTAAAATAGGGGAAAACACCTATCAACCCTAGCCAAAAGGGCTAATATCGGGCCCCGGGATTATTGGGACCTGCCTATCAAGTCAATGGGGTGGGTGCATGTAAAATTAGGATTTTTCCCCGAAACTATAAAAAGCGGAATACGGACTTTACCCCTACAATAGGGGTCTGTATTATACAATATAAGGGAAAATGGCTGTATGGGGTATGGGGATGGTCAAATTTTTTCGTGGGCTTTACTATGTACTATACAATATAAGGGAAAATGCCTGTATGGGGTATGGGGATGGTCAATTTTTTTCGTGGGCTTTACTATGGCTTGTGGGGTCTCGTTTTTCTCGTCTCGCCAAGAAAATAACAATGGGAAGGGTCCCAGAGCGAATCGGTGATTTTTTGGAGAAAAGTCACCGAGGTCTGTATATAGGCCTATAGGCTGGCTATATGGGGGGATAGGTCCAACCTGGGAAATTCACACACGTTCATTGTGATATGGGTTGTTTGGTCTTGTTTTTCTCGTCTCGTCTTTTAGAACACGATGGGAAGGGTCTCGGAGCGCAACGGTGACATTTTTGGAAAAGTACCGGGTAGGCCTGTATATAGGCCTATAGGCTGGCTATATGGGGGTATAGGTTCAACCTGGGAAATTCACACACGTTCATTGTGATATGGGTTGCTTGGATTTGTTTTTCACGTCTCGTCATTTAGAATACGATGGGAAGGGTCTCGGAGCGCAACGGTGAAATTTTTGGAAAAGTACCATATAGCCCATATAGTCTCATACTGGCTATATGGGGGTATAGGTTCAACCTGGGAAATTCACACACGTTCATTGTGATATGGGCTGTTTGGATTTGTTTTTCACGTCTCGTCATTTAGAACACGATGGGAAGGGTCCCGGAGCGCAACGGTGAAATTTTTGGAAAAAGTTCATCGAGGCCTGGGTAGGCCCATTGGCCTATACTGCATGGCTATGGAAGCATAGGTCCATACGGGGTGAACGTTTTGGGGTCTAGGTGAGCCGCTAATGGTCCTATGGTGTCGTATGAGGTCTTATTTTGAAGCTCTCGTGGAGTTTGTAATGTATCGACTCATGGTTCGTCCGTTTTCAATAGTCTGCGCATGTGCAGTCTGGCCGTAGTATAGAAAGCAGGCATTTTGGGGGGTATGTGGGTGTGTGTTTGGGGTAGATATGGACGTTCCGGGAAAATCCGAGTATACACGGGAACACTCGGGTAGTTACGGAGGAAGACACGGAGGTGGCCGAAGATGTCACGGAGGTACCCGAAGAGACACGGAGGTTACCGAAGATGTTACGGAGGCCACCGAAGAGACCCGGAGGTGGGCGAAGATGTCGATTTGTATTTGGGGAATCACGGGGAGATCAGGTGATAGTTCAAGATCATAGTGAATGATAGGAATGCGTGTACTGACCTGTTCATCTGTGGTTTACATCCGGATATAGACCGGAGAGAGAACAACAACAACAACAACAAGGATGACACTTGAGAGAACAACAACAACAAGAAGTTTTTTTCATATAGTTTATTTTTCCCAATGTTACATCATACCAACGCTGGGGGAGCCGCGTTGGGTATGTTTGCAACTCAAAAAGACTCCTGCCCAATCAGAGGCCACCATTTGCATCTGTCATATTCGTTCCTGTCCGTTAGATGTATTCTTGTCCAATCAGAAGTCGCCATTTCAAAAAGTTCCATCTTTGCTCGGTGTGACCTAAGCGTCGTCGGTCAGGCCTGGATATTCTTCGGGCAGCATGTCCTGAAACAGTTGTTTGCGCATTCTGATCGCATTTTCCAGGGCCTAGTTGGGTGGTAGCCCCATAGCCTCTTCCAAGTGACGCTTGGTCTTCATGATGGACCTGTGCGTGGGGTCGCCTTTCATTTCAAGCGGTAGTAAGGTATACTCTTCATATATCGCCATGGCTGTTTTCCTGATGCGAGGGCGCATTTGGGTGTATGCCTGTTGTAAATTATCCTCTCCGGCGTCCTCGATCGCTGCAGCGTAAGTATTGATAGCTGCTGTCACAATACGATCACAGACGGTAGGTTCTGCCTCACTTTCCACAGATGTAGGCTGACTATCTGAGGTCAAGCTCTCCGTATCACTAGATGGACTCTCAGCAATCTCTGTTTCGGTATCAGTCGATACACTCTCAGCAGTCTCTGTATCAGCATCGGCCTCAACGGACTCCTCGGAGTCTTCAATCCCATGTATATTTTTCTGGTGTCGCATCATATCCTAATGTCTGGTGAACGTGCGTTCGCACTCCGAGCAAGTATAAGCCATGTTGACGGTTGAACGTCGATTGTGCGTGTTTTTGGAAATACGCTTGCTTTTATAGACAGTAACGCCCATCAACGCTTAGCTTAACGCTTCAACGCCCTGGTGAATTAGCTCAGAAGCTCTGATTTCCATGGAATTGACTCCAATTCACCGAAATACAGTGACGCCCGTCAACGCCAGTCGTTACGCCTTAACGCCCGTCTCAGCGCCTTAACACACTTTCTTAACGCTTTAACGTCGTTTAATGATGCGTTCGAACAAATGTTTCTTTAGTGCTATTGCTCTGACATACGCCGCTTTCCAGTTCATGCCCCGAGGTTTTCAACATCGACGCTGTTCTTTCAATTTCCATATGGACTGGGTCCTTATCCAACAATTTCATATGGGTCACGAGGTCGACATACCGCTGACGTAAAGCCCGTCGTAGTCTGGGTGCCAATCTGTTATGGGCTAAAATTGCGGCTTCCTCTTTCGAATACCCTTTGCGTTGAAACTTGTTTCCTGTGGCCTCCAACATCTCGCCCAGCTCGGCGTCCATACTTTCTTTGAACAAATCCTTCCATAGCCTCGAGTTTACATTATGTTCTTCAACCTCGGGTTGGTCCTCCACAGTTGGGTGATATTCCGGGACTGATGGTATGAAGGGGCCCTGTGGGGGGCCTAATCGTGTATTTGCGTCTAATCGTGTCAGCGCCAAATCGTGTAACAAAATTGCGCCTAATAACGTGTTGCGCCTAATCGTGTAGGAAATTTGCGGTTAATGGTGGAACTGCGCCTAATCGTGTACGAAATTTGCGCTTAATTGTGGAACTGCGCCTAATCGTGTACGGAATTTGCGCCTATTTGTGTAAATGCGCCTAATCGTGTAAGGAGGCTGCGTCTAATCATGTAACTGCTCCTAATCATTTGAACGATCTTGCGCCTAATTTTGCGTTGCGCCTAATCGTGTAGAAAAATTGCTCCTAATTGTGGAACTGCGCCTAATCGTGTAGGAGATTTGCTCCTAATTGTGGAAATACGCCTATTCGTGTGAGAAATATGCTCCTAATTGTGGAACTGCGCCTAATCGTGGAAATCATTTTGGGCCTAATTATGCGTTGCGCCTAATCGTGTAGAAAATGTGCGTCTAACTGTGGAAATGCGCCTAATTGTGTATAGAGGCTGCTCCTAAACGTGCACAACGTGAAGACATAAGTAGTATGTAAAGGACGGATAAAGTCAACTTGACCTTTCGTCATTTTTGGGAGGTCACGTAGAGATCACGTGATCAAGAGATCAAGGTCACTATAGTTCCGGAACTTCCGGTCACGTGACCTTTGGGGCATGTATTCCTCCGCGGTGATGCGGTTCGGCGGTGATGCGGTCGCGGGGAAAAAGCATCGGCGGACAGAATGTAGTCCCAAATACGTGGGAGAAGGGTAAATTCTCCGGCAATCTTCGCCAATCTTCGGGACATTTTGGGGGCGAGAGGAGCTCCTAGTCAACCGATTGGGTCGACTGACGTGTCAAAGTGGAGCGCTCGTCCAGGGCGATCAAGTCATGGGAGGGTGCCTGCAAATTGAGGATTTGCCCCAAAAATATGAAAAGCGGAACACGGACTTTATCCCTAAAATAGGGGAAAACTCGTATCAACAAGGTCCAAAGGGGCTGATATCGATCTCCGGTTTATCGGGCCTGCGTATCAAGTCATGGGTGGGTGTATGTAAAAAGAGGACTTGTCTTCGAAAATATAAAATGCGGAACACGGACTTTACCTCAACAATAGGAGAACGATTCGAACATTTGTATCTATAGAGCAAAATGACTGTATGGAGTATGGGGGTGGTCATTGTTTGTGGATTTTACTGTGGGTTGTGGGGTCTTGTTTTCTTCGTCTCACCACGTAAAACACGATGGGAATGGTCCCGGAGCTAAGCGGTGAAATTTTTCGAAAAATCCCGGTACCGGGTAGGTCTGTATTTTGGCCCATACTTGCTCAGTGGATAGGTCTATACTAGAAAAGATTCACGGAGGTCTGGATAGGCTCATAGGCCTACTGGCTCAGTAGACAGGTCCATACTGGGCAATTCGCATATGTTCATTGCGATATGGGTTGTGGGATCTTGTTTTTCACGTGCCACCACGTAAAACACGATGGGAGGGGTCTCGAAAATAAGCGGTGAATTTTTTTTGAAGAGTCCAGGTACCGGGTAGGTCTGTATATTGGCCCATACTAGCTCAGTGGATAGGTCGATACTGGGAAATTTACTCCTGGACATTGCGATATGGGTTGTGTGATCTTGTTTTTCCCGTCTCGTCAAGTATAACACGATGGGCGGGGTCCCGAAGCTAAGCGGTGAAATTTGTTTAAAAAAGTCACTGCGCGTTTGTGTAGTGGGCAAATAGTGCTGGGTGGACGTTTTGGGGTCTAGGTGAGCCCATAATGGTCCGATGGTGTCGTATGAGGTCGTATTGTGAAGCCCTCGTATCGTGTATCGTCCGTTTTCGTTATTCTGCGCATGCACAATCTGGTCGTAGTATAGAAAACAGACATTCTGGGGGTGCGTGGGGGTGTGTTTGGGGTAGAAATGGACCACTATTGGTCCAAATGAGTCGTGGGATGTGTCAAAGTGAAGCTTTTGTGAGGTGGAGTCAGAATGGTGTGCTTTTTATTGCAAGTCGCGTCAATCTGAGCATGCGCATTTGGGTGTAGTAAGTAAAGTGGTCATTTTGGGGGTACGTGGTGGTGTGTTTTGGGTAGAGAGGGACCATCCCTGGTCCGAATGCGTCGTGTGGGGTGTCATTTTGTAGCTCTCGGGGTGTAGACCCCGACTTGAGGCGTGCCCACGTCATCTGGGACATCATTGGTGACGTCATCAGTAGAAGTATTAGTGAAAGCGGGCATTTTGGGGTGTGTAGGAAAGCGTTTGGGGTAGAGATGGACAACCCTGGTCCGAATGCGTCGTGTGAGGCGTCACCTTGTATCAACGCCTGCCAACGTCAACCTTAACGCTTCAACGCCCTGGTGAATTAGCCCTGAAGCTCTGATTTTCTAGATAGTCCATGAAATTGACACTAATTCATCGAAATGCGATGACACCCCCTCAAAGCCTGTCGTTACGCCTTAATCCTATCTGGCCTGGGCTTTTTGGGACCTGTCGTGGCCTGGGGTGGGGAACCGAAATGGACACCCAATTTATTTGTCTTACCCTTGAGCTACGGAGCTAAAACTTACCACACTATACCCTAGAGTCAAACTCCAACAAAAAATGTAAACAAATCCAAGATGACCGCTTTGATGACGTCACAGTGACGTCATTTTCAAAAACGACATTTTTTGGTCGATTTTTTCGGTCAGATTTTCCGAATTTTTTATTTAGGCAATTTCTCCGCAAAAACAGCTTGATAAATTAGTAAATATTTATGTGATGGGAAATAAAATAGTTTTTGCCCACTTTTCATCGCAGAAAAGCAGAAATTTTGAAGAAATATGACAAAAACATCATCTTTCTGGGACCCCACATGGCCGCCATCTTGAATTTACCCATGATCCTTCCCTCGGGGGTCATGCAAATAGGCTCAAAATGACCCCAATATGATAAACTATAAAGTCACGAAGTTTCACCTTTTCAGGTCATGCGAATAGGCTCAAAATGACCCCAATATGATAAAATATAAAGTCACGAAGTTTCAGCTCTCTATTTCTTGTCGTTCCGGAGATAGCGCAGAAAGTTTGGCAGGGCGGAGATTCGACCCCCCCCCCCCTATGCCAGGTAGGGTTAACGCCCATGATGTAGACCGGTGAGAGAACAACAACAACAACAAGGATGACAGGCCAATCATTTTATTATCCCCTCCAGTACATCAAACCCAAACTGGGTGAGCTGTGTTGGGTATGTTTACAATACAAGCAGCCTCTTGTCCAATCAGAGGCCGCCATTTGGCGCTGCATGTGTCATATTCGTTCATGCCCGTTAGATGAATTCTCGGTTGCTCTTGTCCAACCAGAAGTCCCCATTTTAGAAAGTTCCATCTTCGGCCATGTTCGCTCTGATCCGTTTGTTCTAATCGTTGTCGGGCAGGCCAGGATACCGTTGTGGCAACATATCCTCAAATAGTTGTTTGCGCATTCTGAGTATCTATCAGTGCATGGGTGAATACATTCATCCGATGGGGTGGTCGGTCACTTTGGTAACGAAAAACGTGACATTGGTCACCCTCTCTACGACCCGTTGGGTGCTGGGGCTTCGTTGTTGGGCCCATTCCAACACATCCAATTGGTCCACTTGATCCCGCACCGGCTCTAGCGACGCCCTATCCGTGATGGTAAACGGTTAGTCAAATAGCCGGATGTTACTGATCGGGTAAAAGTATCGGACTTGGCCTGTCTCATTATGCTGCAGCACATAACCAAACGCTAGATTCAACTTGAAGGCCGTAGTTTGATCGTTGAAGATGGCTTCCACGTATTTGAAGAGCCGACACAGGGACTCTAATCGAAAATTGTAGATGTCTAGTAGCAGGCGATGACGGTGGAAACATCGTCGGATCATAAACCAATGGTCCCTGTAGATGTCACTAAATGGATGAGCGTCCGGTAAGTGTTCACTGGGGGCATCCACTGGATCTTCCTGGAAATGCTCGAAGTCGTCAGTCGTCAGTCACCGGTGTCCGGCTTGATATCTAGGCCCGCTTCCACTATAGGCAAAAGCAAACTGGGCATGGGCTCGGTGCTCGGCAAGTGTTGGGTGGGTGGTGTCTTCATACGTTTCATCTCCCTGGGATCCTCTTCAGTGGGAGTGACCATCCTGGGCTCCTCTTCAGTGGGAGTGACCTTCCTGGGTTCCTCTTCAGTGGAAAGTGGCCGCCCATGCCGTGGTGATGGACAATGAATCAAACGCTGATGCCGTCTTAACTGATTGAGCCGTTTGAAGAGTTGACCACATTCATTACGTTGTTCCCTCGCGCCCTCGTAGAGTGAGCGTTCGTGGCGCCGTAAAGCATCTTCCCTATTAAATGATCGTGCCGTCGCAAATCTTCGGGGCCACTAAATGGCTTCAGGCAGGTCAAACAAGAGAACATTTCGGCTGCGTATCAGAAAATGCTGAACATTCCCACCTACCGCCTCTTTTATAAGCCCGCAGCCCGCAAGAACTGCCCTACGTTGTTCTTCCCAACAATCAGCTCATCGCTGCCCTGTACACTCGGGTGCGCTCTTGTGACATGTCTAACATTGCGTTATACAATATATTTCCTATATTATACAATATCTGCCCTGTATTATACCATATTTGCCCTTTATTATACAATAGCTCTCCTGTATTATACCATATCTTTGCTATATTATACAATATATGTCATGTATTATACCATATCTGTCCAGTATTATACAATATCTGTCCTGTATTATTCAATATCTGTCCTGAATTATACAGTATTTGTCCTGTATTATACAAAATATGTCCTGTATTATACCCATATCTGTGTTGTATTATAATATATCTGTGATATATTATACAATATCTGTCCTGTATTATACAATATCTGTCCAGTATCATACCAAATCTGTGCTGTATTATACCTTATCTGTCCTATATTATACCATATCTGTCCAGTATTATACAATATCTGTCCTGTATTATACCATATCTGTGCTGTATTATACAATATCTGTCCTGTATTATAGAATATCTGTCCTGTATTATACCAAATATGTTCTGTGTTATACCTTATCTGTGCTGTATTATACCATATGTCCTGTATTGTACCATATATATCCTGTACTATACAATATATGTTCTGTATTATACAATATTTGTCCTCTATTATACCATATCTGTCATGCATTATACCATATCTTTCCTGTATTATACCATATCTGTCCTGCATTATACTAAATTTGTGCCGTATTATACAATATTTGTTCTCTATTATATCATATCTCTCATGCATTATACCACATCTGTCCTGTATTGTACAATATTTGTCCTGTATTATACAATACCCATGTCCAGTTTGCTTGTATCTACAGTCGAGGAGGGTATAGATATCCAGCCGGACACTGGTGATACTGATCCACATACGCCTGACGACATCGAGCATTTCCAGGAAGATCCAGTGGATGCCCCCAGTGATCTCTTACCGGACGCCCATCCATTAAGTGACATTTACAGGGATCATTGGTTCATGATCCGTCGATGTTTCCACCGTCATCGCCCGCTACCAGACATCTACAATTTCCGGTTGGAGGACCTGTCTCGGCTCTTCAAGGACGCGGAAGCCTACTTCAACGATCAAACGACGGCCTTCAAGTTGAATCTGGCGTTTGGTTATGTACTGCAGCATAATGAGACAGACCAAGTCCGATAATTTCACTCGAGCAGTAACATCCGGGTATTTGACCTACCGTCAAGGATAGGGCATCGCTAGAGACCGTGCCTGACCAAGTGGACCAATTGGATGTGTCGGAATGGGCCCAACAACAACGCGCCAACACCCAATGGGTCGTAGAGAGGCTGACCGATGTAACGTTTTTCGTTACCAAGCTGACCGACCACCCCATCTGATGAATGTATTCACCCATGCACTGATAGATACTCAGAATGCGCAAACAACTATTTGAGGATATGTTGCCTCAACGGTATCCTGGCCTGCCCGACGACGATTAGAACAAACGGATCAGAGCGAACATGGCCGAAGATGGAACTTTCTGAAATGGCGACTTCTGATTGGACAAGAGCTGCCGAGAATACATCTAACGAAAGAAAGAATATGACAGATGCAGCGCCAAATGGTGGCCTCTGATTACTTGAGGCTACTTGTATTATAAACATACCCAATGCAGTTCCCCCAGCTTGGGTATGATATAGTGGAGGCGATAATAAAATGATTGACCTGTCATCATTGTTGTTGCTGTTTTTCTCTCACCGGTCTACATCATGGGCGTTAAGGCGTAACGACAGGCGTTGACGGGCGTCACCGCATTTCGATGAGTTAGTGTCAATTTCATGGACTATCTTGAAAATCAGAGCTTCAGGGCTAATTCACCAGGGCGTTGAAGCGTTCAGCAGGCGATGATACTCCTCACATGACCCATTCGGACCACGGATGGTCCATCTCTACCCCAAACGCTTTCCTACACACCCCAAAATGTCCGCTTTCGTTAATACGCCTACTGATGACGTCACCAATGACGTCACAGATCACGTGGACATGCCTCAAATGGTGGTCTACATACCAACAGCTACAAAATGACACCCCACACGACGCATTCGGACCAAGCATGGTCCCTCTCTACCCCAAACACAACCCCACGCACCCCCAAATGACCACTTTACTTACTACACCCAACTGCGCATGTGCAGATTGACGCAATTTGCAATGAAAAAAACACGACATTCTGACCCTACCCTACAAAAGCTTTACTTTGACACCTCCCACGACTCATTTGGACCAATAGTGTTCCATCTCTACCCCAAACACACCACACGCACCCCAAGAATGTCTGCTTTGTATACTACTACCAGACTGCGCATGCGCAGAATAATGAAAACGGACGATAAATTAGTCCAGTCGGATGCTACTCCACGAGAGCTTGAAACTAAGACCTTATACGACACCATCGGACCACTAGGGGCTCACCTACACCCCAAACGCCCACCCAGCACTATTTGCCCACTACGCATGCGCGCAGTATCTTTTTAAAAAAATTACACCGCTTAGTTTCGGGACCCCCATCGCCCATCGTGTTCTACGTGGTCCCACAACCTATATCGCAATGTCCAGGAGTATATTTCCCAGTATGGACCTATCCACTGAGCCAGTATGGGCCAATATACAGACCTACCCGTTGCCTGGACCTTTCAAAAAAAAAATCACCGCTTAACTTCGAGACCCCTCCCATCGTGTTCTACGTGGTAAGACGTGAAAAACAAGATCCCGCAACCCGTATCGCAATGAACATGTGTGAATTGCCCAGTATGGACCTATCCACTAAGCTAGTAGGCCTATGGGCCTATCCAGACCTCCGTGAACTTTTCGAAAAATTTCACCGCTTAGCTTCGGGACCCAGCCCATCGTGTTCTACGTGGTGAGACGTGAAAAACAAGATCCCATAACCTATATCGCAATGTCCAGGAGTATATTTCCCAGTATAGACCTATCCACTGAGCCAGTATGGGCCAATATGCAGACCTACCTGGTACCTGGACCGTTCCAAAATATTTCTTCGCTTAACTTCGAGAGCCCTCTCATCGTGTTCTACGTGGTTAGACGTGAAAAACGAGATCCCGCAACCCGTATCGCAATGAACATGTGTGATTTGCCCAGTATGGACCTATCCACTGAGCCAGTAGGTTAATGGGCCATCCAGACCTCCGTGAACTTTTCGAAAAATTTCACCGCTTAGCTTCGGGACTCCGCCCATCGTGTTCTACGTGGTGAGACGTGAAAAACGAGATCCCACAACGCGTATCGCAATGTCCAGGAGTAAATTTCCCTGTATGGACCTATCCACTGAGCCACTATGGGCCAATATACAGACCTACTCGGTACCGGACCTTCCAAAAAAATTTCACCGCTTAACTTCGAGACCCCTCCCATCGTGTTCTACGTGGTTAGACGTGAAAAGCAAGATCCCGCAACCCATATCGCAATGAACATGTGTGAATTGCCCAGTATGAACGTATCCACTGAGCCAGTAGGCCTATGGGCCTATCCAGACCTCCGTGAACTTTTCGAAAAATTTCACCCCTTAGCTTTGGGACGCCGCCCATCGTGTTCTACGTGGTGAGACGTGAAAAACAAGATCCCACAACCTATATCGCAATGTCCAGGAGTAAATTTCCCAGTATGGACCTATCCACTGAGCCACTATGGGCCAATATACAGACCTACCCGGTACCGGACCTTCCAAAAAAATTTCACCGCTTAACTTCGAGACCCCTCCCATCGTGTTCTACGTGGTTAGACGTGAAAAGCAAGATCCCGCAACCCATATCGCAATGAACACGTGTGAATTGCCCAGTATGAACGTATCCACTGAGCCAGTAGGCCTATGGGCCTACCCAGACCTCCGTGCACTTTTCGAAAAATTTTACAGCTTAGCTTCGGGACCCCGACCATCGTGTTCTACGTGGTGAGACGTGAAAAACAAGATCCCACAACCCATATCGCAATGTCCAGGATGTTTCCCAGTATGGACCTATCCACTGAGCCAGTATGGGCCTATATGCAGACCTACCCGGTACCGAAACATTTCGAAAAATTTCACCGCTTAGCTCCTAGACCCTTCCCATCGTGTTTTACGTGGTGAGACGAAGAAAACAAGACCCCACAACCCACAGTGGAATCCACAAAAAATGACCACCCCTCATACCTTATACAGGCATTTTTCAGTATAGATGCAAATGTTCGACTCATTCTCCTATTGTTGAGGTAAAATGAAGTCCGTGTTCCGCATTTTATATTTTCGGAGTCCTCATTTTACATACACCGATCCATGACTTGATAGGCAGGCCCGATAAGCCAGTGACCGATATTAACCCTTTTCCCCTATTTTAGGGGTAAAGTCCGTGTTCTGCTTTTTATATTTTCAGGACAAATCCTCAATTTACATGCGCCAACCCATGAATTGATCGCCCTGGACGAGCGCTCCACTTTGACACCTCACTCGACCCAATCGGTCCATTGGGGCCCCTCTGGCCTCCAAAATGTCCCGAAGATTGGCGACGATTGCCGGAGAACTTCCCCCGGCTCTCCGCGTATTTGGGACTACTTTCTATCCGTGGAGGCTTTTTCCTGCGATCGCATCATCGCCAGACCGCATCACCGCGGAGAAATACGTGACCGGAAGTCCCGGAACTATAGTGACCTTGACCTCTTGATCACGTGATCTCCCCGTGACCTCCCCAAAAATGACGAAAGGTCAAGTTGACTTTATCCGTCGTTTACATACTACTTATGTCTTCACGTTGTGCACGTTTAGGCACAGCCTCTATACACAATCAGGCGCATTTCCACAGTTAGACGCAAATTTTCTACACGATTAGGCGCAACGCATAATTAGGCGCAAAATGATTTCCACGATTAGGCGCAGTTCCACAGTTAGGAGCATATTTCTCACACGAATAGGCGTATTTCCACAATTAGGAGGAAATCTCCTACACGATTAGGCGCAGTTCCACAATTAGGAACATTTTTTCTACACGATTAGGCGCAACGCAAAATTAGGCGCAAGATCGTTCAAATGATTAGGAGCAGTTACATGATTAGACGCAGCATCCTTACACGATTAGGCGCATTTACACAAATAGGCGCAAATTCCGTACACGATTAGGCGCAGTTCCACAATTAAGCGCAAATTTCGTACACGATTAGGCGCAGTTCCACCATTAACCGCAAATTTCCTACACGATTAGGCGCAACACGTTATTAGGCGCAATTTTGTTACACGATTTGGCGCTGACACGATTAGACGCAAATACACGATTAGGCCCCCCACAGGCCCCGCTGTATGGGGGTGGGTTGCTGCTGCTGCCCTACCAGATGTGGACTCGGTGGATGGTGTCGGGATATATGACGTTGCGGTGATGCCTCGCCGGGTAACAGGTGGGTCGTCAGCCGACGATCTTCCGGGGTATAGGCTTTTAAATCTACGAACAGGTAGCCGTACGGACGGCTTGTCGCTCCTTGAAACGCCTGCATGAAATGGTCGATGTTCTGAGGATAAATTCGACTACCAAACACACGGATTTGTGCTCTGTCAATGGGATTGGAGAACAACACAAAGTATTGGCAGTTCAAAGCAATATCTCTGGACGCCTTCCCTTGAGGAAAGAGATTCTGAGTCAAATAGATGACGGACAGATTGCGATGATGGGACCCTTTGGTGAATAGGTCGGCGATTTTCGAATTGTCCTTGGCCGCACTCATCAGATCATGGAGCACTACCACGTTGGTGTGCTCGGAATCGAAGTAATAGGGTTCGTCTATGTCGTGAGGAATTCCTGGGACAAAGCTTACATTCTGTAATCGCGTAGTTTCGTAGGCGGGCTGCCACTGGCTATAACACCAAACAACACGTGTCGGAGCTGGGGTTGCCACACCTTCCTCTAGAAACTTCATCACCCAGGACGTCTTTCCACACCCCGTAGAGCCGCTCACCGTCATCGTATAGGGATGTCCTACGCCACTTGGTGGACCTATAGCGGGACTTGGTGGTGTCTCTTGTCTATGCGTTAGACGCATATGTCTGAGCATATTGTCGCGACGAGAGAGTGTCTTTTGACAAAACGGACATGTACTCGACATGGTACCCGGTCAAAGGATGGATACAGACTGAGCCTAATGGTGTACAAACGACCTTATATGACCACTCACTCACTCACTCACTCAGCGTTCAAGCGTTAAGACGGGCGTTGGGAACGCCTCACGAGCGTTTTGCTCGCCTCACTCACTCACTCACTCACTCACTCACACGCGCGAGGGCGTCAACGCCCGGTGGTGGTGGTGTGAGCTCCTGTGTGGCAGAGCTCTTGGAGCTCAAAGCGTGTCGAGCTCAGAGCTCGGAAGTGACATTTGCATATGACCTCTGTGAGGTCACTTCCGTTTCCGTTCACGTGACCGAAACTGACCTTTGACCCCTGCGCTCAATTTTTATCCGGTATTGTTATAGCCTGCGCAGGGGTCAAAGGTCAGTTTCCGGTCAGGTGAACGGAGCTCCGATCCAAGAGCTCTGCCGTACGGCTACCTGTTCGTAGATTTAAAAGCCCATACCCCGGAAGATCGTCGGCTGACAACCCACCTGTTACCCGGCGAGGCATCACCGCAACGTCATATATCCCGACACCATCCACCGAGTCCACATCTGGTAGGGCAGCAGCAGCAACCCACCCCCATACGGCGGGGCCCCTTCATACCATCAGTCCCGGAATATCACCCAACCGTGGAGGACCAACCCGAGGTTGAAGAACATAATGTGAACTCGAGGCTATGGAAGGATTTGTTCAAAAAAAGTATGGACGCCGAGCTGGGCGAGATGTTGGAGGCCACAGGAAACAAGTTTCAACGTAAAGGGTATTCGAAAGAGGAAGCCGCAATTTTAGCCCATAACAGATTGGCACCCAGACTACGACGGGCTTTACGTCAGCGGTATGTCGACCTCGTGACCCATATGAAATTGTTGGATAAGGACCCAGTCCATATGGAAATTGAAAGAACAGCGTCGATGTTGAAAACCTCGGGCATGAACTGGAAATCGGCGTATGTCAGAGCAATAGCACTAAAGAAACATTTGTTCGAACGCATCATTAAACGACGTTAAAGCGTTAAGAAAGTGTGTTAAGGCGCTGAGACGGGCGTTAAGGCGTAACGATTGGAGTTGACGGGCGTCACTGTATTTCGGTGAATTGGAGTCAATTCCATGGAAATCAGAGCTTCTGAGCTAATTCACCAGGGCGTTGAAGCGTTAAGCTAAGCGTTGATGGGCGTTACTGTCTATAAAAGCAAGCGTATTTCCAAAAACACGCACAGTCGACGTTCAACCGTCAGCATGGCTTATACTTGCTCTGAGTGCGAACGCACGTTCACCAGACATTACGATATGATGCGACACCAGAAAAATATACATGGGATTGAAGACTCCGAGGAGTCCGTTGAGGCAGATGCTGATACAGAAACTGCTGAGAGTCCATCTAGTGATACGGAGAGCTTGACCTCAGATAGTCAGCCTACATCCGTGGAAAGTGAAGCAGAACCTACCTTCTGGGATCGTATTGTGACAGCAGCTATCAATACTTACGCTGCAGCGATCGAGGACGCCGGAGAGGATAATTTACAACAGGCATACACCCAAATGCGCCCTCGCATCAGGAAAACAGCCATGCCGATCTATGAACAGTATACCTTACTACCGCTTGAAATGAAAGGCGACCCCACGCACAGGTCCATCATGAAGACCAAGCGTCACTTGGAAGAGGCTATGGGGCTACCACCCACCGAGGCCCTGGAAAATGCGATCAGAATGCGCAAACAACTGTTTCAGGACATGCTGCCCGAAGAATATCCAAGCCTGCCGGACGACGCTTAGGTCACACTGAGCAAAGATAGAAATTTTTGAAATGGCGACTTCTGATTGGACAAGAATACATCTAACGGACAGGAACGAATATGACAGATGGAAATGGTGGCCTCTGATTGGACAAGAGTCTTTTTGAATTGTAAACATACCCAACGTGGCTCCCCCAGCGTTGGTATGATGTAACATTGGGGAAAATAAACTATATGAAAAAAACTTCTTGTTGTTGTTGTTCCCTCAAGTGTCATCCTTGTTGTTGTTGTTGCTCTCTCTCCGGTCTATATCCGGATGTAAGCCACAGATGAACAGGTCAGTACACGCATTCCTATCATTCAATATGACCTTGAACTATCACCTGATCTCCCTGTGATTCCCCAAATACAAATTGACATCTTCGCCCACCTCCGGGTCTCTTCGGTGACCTCCGTAACATCTTCGGTAACCTCCGTGTCTTTTCGGGCACCTCCGTGACATCTTCGGCCACCTCCGTGTCTTCCTCCGTAACTACCCGACTGTTCCCGTGTATACTCGGATGTACCCGGAACGTCCATCTCTACCCCAAACACACACCCACATACCCCCCAAAATGCCTGCTTTCTATACTACGGCCAGACTGCACATGCGCAGACTATTGAAAACGGACGAACCATGAGTCGATTCATTACAAACTCCACGACAGCCTCAACATAAGACCTCATACAACACCATAGGACCATTAGGGGCTCACCTAGACCCCAAAACGTTCACCCCGTATGGACCTATACTTCCATAGCCATGCAGTATAGGCCTATGGGCCTACCCAGGCCTCGGTGAACTTTTTCCAAAAATTTCACCGTTGCGCTCCGGGGCCCTTGCCATAGTGTTCTAAATGACGAGACGTGAAAAACAAATCCAAACAGCCCATATCACAATGAACGTGTGTGAATTTCCCAGGTTGAACCTATACCCCCATATAGCCAGTATGAGACTATATGGGCTATATGGTACTTTTCCAAAAATTTCACCGTTGCGCTCCGAGACCCTTCCCATCGTATTCTAAATGACGAGACGAGAAAAACAAGACCAAACAACCCATATCACAATGAACGTGTGTGAATTTCTCAGGTTGAACCTATCCCCCCATCTAGCCAGCCTATAGGCCTATATACAGACCTCGGTGACTTTTCCCAAAAATTTCACCGATTCGCTCCAGGACCCTTCCCATTGTCATTTTCTTGGCGGGACGAGAAAACCGAGAACCCACAAGCCATAGTAAAGCCCACGAAAAAAATTGACCATCCCCATACCCCATACAGGCATTTCCCCTTATATTGTATAGTACATAGTAAAGCCCACGAAAAAAATTGACCAACCCCATACCCCATACAGGCATTTTCCCTTATATTGTATAATACAGACCCCTATTGTAGGGGTAAAGTCCGTATTCCGCTTTTTATAGTTTCGGGAAAAAATCCTAATTTTACATGCACCCACCCCATTGACCAGATAGGCAGGTCCCAATAATCCCGGGGCCCGATATTAGCCCTTTTTGCTAGGGTTGATAGGTGTTTTCCCCTATTTTAGGGGTAAAGTCCGTGTTCCGCTTTTTTATATTTTCGGGAAATAATCCTAATTTTACATGCAACCACACATTTGACTTGATAGGTAGGTGCCAATAAGCCCGGGGACCGATATTAGCCCTTTTGGCTAGGGTTGATAGGTGTTTTCCCCTATTTTAGGGGATAAGTCGTGGTCTACACCCAGAGAGCTACAAAATAACACTTCCCTAGACACATTCGGACCAATAGTGGTCCATATCGTCCTCAAAATGTCTATTTCCATACTACGGCCTGCCTGCGCATGCGCAGAATGACGATATTCCTAACACCCATCCACCCAGGCGGATGCGCCCTCACGTATGCATCACATTGATACCTCACTCGACTCAATCAGACCAGTAGTGGCCCACCTAGACCCCAAAACGTTCCTTCCAATGCACTTTTCCCACAATTCCCTGTCTGCGCATGCGCAGAATGTCGAAAACGGTCGGCACACTAGTCCAGACGGATGCCCCGTCACGTATCCTTCACAACGATACCTCACTCGACCCCATCGGCCCACTAGGGACTCACCTAGATCACAAAACGTATATTTCCATACCCTTTTCCCACAATTCCCTGTCTGCGCATGCGCAGAATGTTGAACACGAACGACACACTAGTCCAGGCGGATGCCCCCTCACGTATCCTTCACATTGATACCTCATACGACCCCATCGGCCCACTAGGGACTCACCTAGACCACAAAACGTCTATTTCGATACTCTTTTCCCACAATTCCCTGTCTGCGCATGCGCAGAATATTGAACACGACCGAGACATTAGTCCAGGGGGATGCCCCCTCACATAGGCTTCACATTGATACCTCATACAACTCCATCGGCCCATTAGGGGCTCCCCTAGATCCCAAAACGTCTATTTCCATACCCTTTGTCTACTGCGCATGCGCAGAATTACGTCAGTTCCACATCACACCCATACCCGCGGATGCTCCTTCACGAATGCTTCACAATGATACCTCATACGACTATATCGGACCACTAGTGGCCCACCTAGATCCCAAAACGTCTAGCGGGACCCATACAGGGTCCAGTTTTCGACACTTGATGACCACATAGCGACAAAATGGCCAGTTTTCGACACCGGATGTGCCGCCATCTTGAACCAGAAGGCAGACGCCGCCATCTTGGATATGTCCCATAATGCACCGGGTCAAAATACTCGCTTCTGATTGGCTGAGGGCAGCGCGCCACTCACCCGGAAGTGAGCGCGCCACAAATGAGAGGCAATTTACTCTTTTCCTACTACTTCGGGCCCTAGTGAGTGGCCGCCCCCAGTTACACGGGGGCCCTGTTAGAGGAGAGTGGAAGCATGGTTGTAACATCAAATCGTGTAGCTCTCAGGGTTCAGGTCAAACCATGAACGACTTGTAATACTTCTGCATATACATGTAGTATTACACCATTGCATTTTTTTCTCAAATATCTCTATTATTTCAGCTCCCTAGTCCTAGGGCTAATACAATTGGTAGAAGAGTGGGTGGAGGCAGGATTTGGGGTTTCGTGATGAGGCTGTAGTAGATCTGGCATGGAATGGTCAACTCTTTTCATTCTTTTGTATACTGATACATTGCTGTATATAGCTACATGTATATACATGTACGAGGTTAAGCCAGGGGATGAAATGTACCAAATATTGCAACGAAATCGTGTTACATACGTTGCCCTTAAGGCGGCTCCCCAGTGTAGACTGAAATTCGTGTCATTTTCTTCATATTCCAAATATCCTATACAATTTGGGCGATTCCATACAATTTTTGAATATTTTCACATTGCAATGATCGTTTCGCTGTTTTTTCCTACTGATCCAGTACTATTATTATCCTGATTGTTTATGTAAATTGCTAAAGTGAATATCTAAAATCCATGTCATTTTTCCCATACCCGCAGTGTTTATGTTCCAAATTCAGGATAGATTCAAAATTTAGAATAAAAATCGGGGCGTCCTGCACTACGTTTTCATAATTAGTAACGTATGGAGCAGTTCATTAATATATTTCACTGGTTGTTTCCAGAAGAGCTGGAGTGACATCACACCTAGCGTCATGTGATTATGACGTCGCATTGTGACGTTACGGCACCATGACGTTCAGAACACAGTGACATAGCTGTGAGTGTGCTTCTTGACTGAGCCATACCTTGGGCAAATAGCCAATTTGCATACCGCCAAGCCACCTTGAACGGCCTTTCTTGCAATAGGATCATGAATGATATGTTGATATTTTGATAAATGTATCACCGGAAATATAACCATCTGGTTAGCTACGTAACGTAGCATAAAGTACACATGGCTGAGCATCCTGATGTTAGTCCGATTAATGGCTATCGGCATATACACCTTTAACAATAGAAACATTTAGAGAAACGCTGTGATTGGCTGAGTTTTCTTCAAATTGTCTACCCAAACCAATGAATATGCCGGATTTTCATTTGAAAATTTAAATTGACCAATCCAATGTGTTAAAACATGATGCACCGTTGGTTCTATAAAACTCCAGTGGCAAAACTTAACATACAGAACTATTCCCTGGATGTGATTACAGAGATCAGGGATCGCGTTGTTCGTGCTTTAATTAACGGATACAATTATCGTCGACATTATCGACACGTGGGCCTCATCGGCATGAGGCCCATAAGGGTCCATTTTATTGCTAAACAATGACCGATGCAAGATGAATTCTGAACAGCCTAGTGACAACATTGATTCGACGTTTCTTCAACTTTTGCTCGGTGGCAGCTAGAAAAAAAGCCTGAATTAACATACAGAATCTGACTATTTACAGCGGTAATGAGCGAAAAATGAACGTCAAGCACCAAGAGAAAAATATCTTTGTCGATCAAAATTCAAACAACATGGCAATCGACATCTAGATTAGCTTTGACATCCAGATGTAAAACAACTCGGAAAACAGAGAGTTACCACCAACGATACTCGTATAGAAGCCCAGGCAATTCCCTGTCAAGATTTGATTGGACTGGGTTTGAGCAGATCTGGCTTAGATGATGAGACATGGCTACATTGAAGAGATTCTTGACATTCTCTGGAAATTACGCACTGCTTGGGTCTTATGGATATTGCTTTTAGCTACAACTAGAGTTTAGTTTGGTGTGCATTTCCGCACTAGCTTTGATGAGAACTGCCATCCCCCATAATCTGGATTTACCATGCTCAGGTATTCTGGGGGATTATCAATCTATAATTGATTGAAATCTGACTTCTGTTGGAAAGAATATGCCTATGCCTAACAGACGTCTTAAAAGAGCGAATTCATTCACCCTATTAAAATTTAATCACACCCAATTTTGTGAGCAAAACTCTAACAGTTGTTTTAGTAAACGTGATCAACTTCTAATGTCATTAATCCTGCTGGCCTGGGCATTTTGGGGCCTTTTTCAAAACGGGCCTTTTCGGTCGATTTTCTTACAGAGTGTTCGAAATTTTTATTCACTTGTTTTCTTTGCAAAATCTAACTGATAAATTAGTAAATAATAGTCTGATGTGAAATTAAATAGATTGTGCCCAATTGTCTTCGCAGAAGAGATGGAATTTGAAGGCAAATGACGAAAATATCACTTTTCTAGTGACATGATCGCCATATTGAATTTACCCATGATCCTCTACGCCGGGAGGGGGGTATGCAAATAGGCTCAAAATTGCTCTAATACGACAAACTAAAAAGTCGCGGAGGGTCTGCTTTCAATTTTTTGTCGTTCTAGAGACAGGAGAGAAAATTTGGTAGGAGGGTAGTGTACTTTGATAGCGTATATTGCCCCCGCCCCACACCTTCCGGCCTGGTAACCCTACTGGGGGGTCATGGTCCCTACCAAATTGTCTTCGCTATCTCCGGAACGACAAAAAAATGAAATCACGTTTGTTAGCTGCCACTCCGAGACTTTATAGTTTATCATATTGGGGTCATTTTGAGCCTATTTGCATAACCCCCGAGGAGAGGATCATGGGTAAATTCAAGATGGTGGCCATCTTGGATACCAGAAGAGTGATGTTTTCGTCATTTTCCATCAAATTTTCTGCTTTTCCGCGATTAAAAATGGACAAAAACTATTTTGTTTCACATCACATTAATATTTGCTAATTTATCATGCACTTTTTGTGGAGAAATTGCATAAATAAATACTGATCATTAAATTTACCCAAAAATGCCGTTTTTGAAAATGACGTCAGTGTGTCGTCATCAAATCGGGCATCTTGGATTTTTTTACATTTTCTGGTAGAGCTTGACCAAAGGGTATAGTGTGGTAAGTTTCAACTCCCTAGCTGAAGGGATAAGAGAAATAATTAGGGGGGGGGGGGGAGGGGCATTTATTATTTATAGTGTGGCAGGTACATAACCAGACAAATATATCAAAAGTTATACAACATCACCAAGCCCTTATGGGTTTTTTGCCACTTTATACAAATAATAAATATTGAATTACGTGGCTCGGTAAACAAACGAAACATTTCTCCTTTTGACAAAGGCTTTTCGGATAAAATGACTGAATTTCCTTGTGTAATTTTCAAAAAGATATATCATCTTACAGCATTTGATATATTATTTTCAAAAACTACTCCTTCGAAAAAATATCGTCTTTCGTCTTCATAAACTTCATTTTGAATTTGATTAGCGTCACGTAATGTACAAAGTCTACCATTAACATTTTCTCCACGGTATCTGCCGACCTCAATTCTTAAGGGCAAAACACATCGAAATTGAGCAACAAATGATCTTTCAAACTTTGACAGATTAAATAAAACATAATTTTCGATGTTATATTCATGTTTGAAGTGACGTACATGTATGTCCTTAGTTTTGGTTGTTCCTGTATAATACTCGACCATCGATCTGTTGTTTGCTTCAAGGATAGAGCTTGGTACATTTCAAGATCACACTAATCCATACTATTATGAAAATTACCCAAGTCAACATCGCTTAAGATATTACCAAAATGTGTGCACCACCCACCGGGGCGTAATCACTCCCAAGTAAAATAAATTTCGTTAAACGAGAGTTATCCATCGAAACTAAACGATTCCAAAATCCTAAAATTTCAACATTTCTCAAAGTTTTCAAGGAAGGCCAACCAATATCACCATAAACAGCATCACGTGGGGTCAATTTATGAACGCCAAGAAAATATCTCTCGGCTCTGTTTACAATAGCATTACAAACAAGAAAGGTATTTTTATGCACCTCCTCCCCCCGTCACCCCCATATTGCGACACCATAGTTGAGTAGAGGGAGACGCCTGTGTTAAATAAAGTGGTATATGTTTTAGAACCAAGACCTGATATATTTCTATACATTTGCTAAGAATTGATCCAAGCGCTCTACATGCGGTTTCCGATAGGGTTTTAGCAGCATATTCAGAATTCATATATTCTGTAAATATCACCCCAAGGTACTTGCAACTATCTATGTAGTCAATAACTGTATTACCCAGTGTAACTTCAAATGTATTTCGTTTTTCCCTACGTTTTCTAAAGTGAACAATTTTTTATTTATTAATATTTACATTAAATTTACATTTGCTGCACCAGGTATTAACAACATCTAATAATTTTTTGTCAATCAGATTCACTCTCAGCTAAAAGAACGATGTCATCCGCATAACCCAAAATAGATATCAAAATTTCGTTTATATTAACTCCCGGACTACATTGTTTTACTTCCCCAATTAAACCATTTATATAGATTGAAAATAGCGTGGGCGATATAATATCCCTTTGCCCCACTCTGGGGTTAGTTATAAACCAATCGGTAAGATAGTTATTAACCTTTACAGCAGATATAGTATTAGAATACATTTTCTTGACAGCTCTATATATATCACCATCGATTTCAGAACTCAGCAAGTTTTTGAAAAGAAAAGGCCCTTTTCAGGTCAATGAAACAAGAGTAAACAGACCTACCCTCTGATACATACTCATCAACTATATTTTTCAGAGAGAATATATGGTCCATACAGGGTCTGTCTTGTCGAAAACCGTTTTGTTTATCAGAGAGCAAATAATTTTCTTCAGCAAAAGTTGAAATTCGACCGTTAAGCACACTACCATACATTTATATGAACATGATAATATACTAATCCCCGGTAATTCAACGGGACTCTGGGATCGCTATTGCTTCCCTTTGGGTTACAAAAAAGCAGCGCTTTCAACCAAGCAGTTGGCAATAAAGCATCTTGAAAACATAAATTCAAGAGGGTATGCAACAGATTTTGAACTGTATTATCTTTCAATACTTCATTAGGAATATCATCAATTCCAGGCGTCTTGTAACTTTTTGCATTAGCTATGGCCTTGCAAATTTCTGATGGTCTATTTGAATTCAATAAATATTTCTTTTCATCTAATTCTTTAAGCTTATTAGTGTAGAATTGAACTCCATCATTTATATTATAGAACTGTCGGTACTCATCAATCCAACGTTTCAGAACAATTGCCGGGTCCGTGCAAACAACTCCGTTATCATCAACAATTTCCATAGGTATATTAGCTTTCGTTTCGGTCCTAATTTCTTTATTTGATTCCAAAAGGCTTCTGAAATCTGTGTACAAATTGATTCTATTTTCTTCATAGTTTCATTGCTATATTTTCATTGTTATATTATATTGCTTTATTATCTAAGCTTTTTGTCAAAATATTTTAAAGCTACTCGGTACTCATTGTGTAACCTGTTTTTGACTTGTCTATTGCCTCTGCATTTAACAAAACATCTTTCTTTCTCATACATGGATTTTCATAATTCAGTGTCCCAATACGGCTTTGCTTATAACGTTTACGATTACGTCTATTGGTTTCTTTTAACGCCAAAAGATGGATTTTGATTTCAGAGATAATTAATTCAGTCAATTCACAATATTTTCATTCATAATAGTTTGTTGCAAGCTATACTATAAATTGGCATAAAGCATCAGATGACATAAAATCAGCACGCAAAGATCGTGTTCTATGTCGACAAGCATGATAATACTTTGGTATAAATTATGTGTCTAACTCATTATCATCACTTATACGTGCAGGTGTGTTGTTCCTAAATCTGACTTTCAAGGTGAGAATGACATGATCTGGCACTTTACACTTGTCTGATAACAAGTGGTGTAACTGCAGTTCATCTATTTTATCTCTGCAAGTTTCTACCTAAAGGATACACAATCTGAGATCATATCATGAGCCTGAATGAAATAATCAACGATAGATCTACCAGACGACCTACGGGTCACAACACCATTTTGGACTTTTTAGAGGTTATTTTTATGTAATTTCCAAGATAATGGACCTTTTGGGATGAAACTTGGCGTCACACATCTGCTACTCAGAACGGGTCTTTGACATATTTTTTCGTGTTTATCGGTACTTCCATCTTCGCGTTCGAAGCATTGAGAGATCAGCAGAAGTAACCTGACAGCAGTACCAGTGAGGGAGGTATTTTGGACACTTCAGAATCAAATGGTATCCTGTTTTGCGACTGCAAATATAATTGATCAGATAAGTCAAGAACTAATTATTCGTGTACTGTTTATTTCATTGGCATATGTTCATGAATTTAAAATATTTTTTACCGCAAAAATCAGAGGATATTTCAGATACCCCCACGGCACCATACAAACCAGCAAGTGCAATTGAAAATGCACGGAGGGCAGGATTACCCTTGCTGCAAATTCCCTGTGGACTTAAATCACGTAATGCCAATTGCCAAAATTGATACAAAGAATTGAAGAAGAGTATATCCTTGATAAATGCAAAGTATACAGCCAGAAAAAAAGGTGATGGCCCATCACCTTTTAAAGGTGGTCAGGCTTGGTCATCACCTTTAAAAGGTGATGAGTTAGAGCCATCACCTTTAAATGGGGATGGCCATCACCTTTTAAGGGTGATGATTTTGTCTCATCACCCTTAAAAGGTGATGACCTAAATTTACAATCATTGATCATTACACTTCAGAGGTGATGGCCATCATTTTTAAAGGTGATCATAAAAAGGGTGATGTCTCTAACTCATCACCTTTTCAGGGTGATAGTTACCACCTTTTTTCTGGCTGTGTATTTTAAACATGGCAGTATGACTAACGTCACAGGACCTACGAAATAGGGTTTGATATGATTTAAGTGTGTGCTCGAAGGATGACTTGGGGACCCTATGTGCTCGAGAGAGAATTTATGTATCAGTCTCTAACTGACAGTGGGTACTATTAACGTTCCCAGATGTCACCGCTGGTGAGTCATTAGTGTGGCAACTATTATCGCTGGACACTTATCAGCCCAGCAGTACAGCAAGAGGTCACCCATCCAAGTCTTGACCGGGCTCAAAGTCGCTTAACTTCGGTGATTTTACGAGAACCGGTGTGTCCAACGTGATATGCCGTATCAGCGAACCTTCAAAAGTCACAGTGAAACATACAGCCAAGGTTTCCCGATGGGCATGACAGTGCACTCGCTGAGCCATCAATAAATAATAAAAAAAATAATTGTCAATCAAATTTTGATCAGATTTCCGTCAGCTCAGAACTTGCTGGTAACAATGCACTAATGTACGTTCATGCCAAAAACCAAGGTTCTAATGCCAACGGATCTCCTTATTTTGCCGACGAAAGGATTCGGATGGACTCACTCACTCACTCACTCACTCATTACCGGACAGTTTGCGAATGGTAGCCTGCTTCGTAGGAATACATTTGGTGCATTCAGGCACTCACAAAATTGAATTCCTCGCCAAGATTTGAGGTGATAATTAGTTGATTGTTTTCTAGATTGATTGTTTTGACAGAAAAAACGGTCTAGATGACTGAAATTTTGAACACTGATGAGTTTCAACTTTCTTTTCAAACATGTGTAAAATCGTCTATATCCGTGAAAGCTGCACATGGAATGGCAGGTAGTGTCCAAAATAGCTCTCTCACCCGTAATACGTGTTAAGTTATCGGGCGTAATTAGCCCATTAACCACACCCGTCATACAATCATTTAAATATTCAATCAAAGATTTACCGTGACTATTCACACCTGCATCTATACTTGATCTCGAATAAACAGAGGCTAACTGATTAACTTCATTTATCGATTCAAACATACATGTATTTCCGATTCCAGCGTTTAGATCACCACAAACTACTAACGCATTATGTTCATAAGCATACATTTTTCAAAAGTGGAAGGCACGGGCACAGGGTTTTATAAATCTCTTATCTTAAAAATGTTCCTAGAGACAAGTTTCGTATAGAGTTCAAATGGGGCCGTATGGCAAGCCGTTTTGCTTTTTATTCAGTATTTGCTGATATCAGCAAATATTTGCTGATATCAGCAAATATTTGCTGATATCAGCAAATTATTTGATGATATCAGCAAATATTTGGTGATATCAGCAAATATTTGATGATATCAGCAAATCAATGTTGATATCAGCAAATATTTGCTGATATCAGCAAATATTTGCTGATATCAGCAAATCATTTAATGATATCAGCAAATCATTCACTGATATCAGCAATTGATTTGCTGATATCACCAAATCATTTGCTGATATCAGCAAATACATCCTTTTTGCTGATATCACCAAATCATTTGCTGATATCACCAAATCATTTGCTGATATCAGCAAATAATTTGCTGATATCAGCAAAACATTTGCTGATATCAGCAAATATATTTCTATTTGGTGATATCATTAAATATGGCGGGAGTCACGGGATGGATCGCGCGCTGAACACAGAATGGTCCCTTGGGTATAGATTGATGACGTGGGCGGAAGACTCCGCACTCTTCGCGCATTGCACGGCGGGATAGGAGTGGGATACAACAACGGTGACCTACAACAACAACACCATGACGGAGGGGATTGTGTATTTCCGCGAGGAAGATGTGAGACTGGCGAAATTACCTTTGAAATGCATTGAAAGAACACGGAAGATTCACTAAGAAGGTGAATAGATTGCCGAGTACTATCTTCAACGAAGTCCGAGACCCACGAGATGCTGGTGCGAAGGTATAGGGCACTGGCAATGTATTGTTGTTGTTGTTGTTGTTGTTACAAATTTGAGTGAGTGACTGGCTGTGGGTCGCTCGGGAGAACTTGTGACATTATTGATTCATTTGCCAGCTGTGTGACTGTGGTGGTTGGAATGATTATCTTCGAAATAGACATAGAAACATCAAATTATAAAGCAGGGACAGGCTTAGCTAAGATTCATAGCGTTTCCCTTCCCTCACCGCTATGCCGACGATTTCCCTGGTGGTAACTCGAACATCTCCATGGCGCACTTATTATTACCTTTGCGCCCTATTGGACCTTCATTAACTTGAGAAAAAGGGCCGCCATGAATAAAAATACCATAATCGATGTTGTGATCATCATCCCCTGTATACACCAGGTTGGGGAAAATACCTTGATCTAGCCCCAGCAGGGACCTAATGATACTGTCATTAGGTCCCACGTACATCCTAGCCACCATCGTCGTGTAGAAGCTCGAATCGTATAAACAATGCTTTAGTTGCTCCTTACCATGCATTTTCCGATAAAACGTATCATGAACTAGTCCGAATCGTCCGAACGGCCAACATCTGTTGTCTTTTGGAGTGAGTTTCGCCGCCTTTTGTTCCAGTCCCCGCTTGAACATATGATCAGCTCCGCCATGTTTGTTTTCACGCTGGAGTGTCGACTGCGCAAATGGTGGCGTGTATGGTGTTTATTGCGGTCATCGTTTGCGCAGTTGACACTCCGGCGTGGAAACAAACATGGCGGAGCTGTTTGAAATTTTCAGCGGCGACTGGTACAAAAGGCGGCGAAACCCACTCCAAAAGACAACAGATGTTGGCCGTTCGGACGATTCGGACTAGTTCATGATACGTTTTATCGGAAAATGCATGGTAAGGAGCAACTAAAGCATTGTTTATACGATTCGGGCTTCTACACGACGATGGTGGCTAGGATGTACGTGGGACCTAATGACAGTATCATTAGGTCCCTGCTGGGGCTACTCGTAGTCATGCGGTAACGGGTGATATCTGAGTGTAATAGGGCGTTTCCCAAATGGTCATATCCGATTGGTCCCGTTAGCTCCGACATCGGTGCAATCACATTCATAAAACGAAGACACACCTCCAGAAAGCGATCGATTGAAACGATCCCTTGGTGGGCCTCGGAGTGCCCCCATCACAAAATAAAAAGCATATCATTTTCCTGTCAACTGTCGCCAATTTTATTTTTCACAAATATGTTAGGCCGCTTGTAATATGATTTTTCTTAAGGAAAACAAAGAAGCATGCTCCATTAGAGTGAGAAATAAAATAGCTAATTCACACAACTTCGGTTTGGTCTCCCAGTCTTGCGCCTCGAGCATGTCGAGCACTTAAGTGAAATTGACACGTCTCCTGTCTGAGATTTCCAGGTCAAAGTATTTGAATACGGACAATTTCATTGGCTCGTTTAAATGGAGCGGACATGCGACTTGATGCTTGGGGAAGCTGACATCGGGCGAAATACACGGAGAATGAAGACATTGAGCTAAGGGTAGAGTTAAGTGAAACGTGAAATGCCCTTAGCAAGCTAAGATGACATCGGGCGAAATACACGGAGAATGAAGACATTGAGCTAAGGGTAGAGTTAAGTGAAACGTGAAATGCCCTTAGCAAGCTAAGATGGAATGATCTGGAGGGCATGTCAAGTCGACGTCAATCTTCGTACATACACGATTCCGTATACGATGATTGATTCTGATACTAAGTGTTCCAAACAGCTGAATTGCTCAAAAAGCTTAACTGCTCGTCTTGATACTTTTTTTTTCTTTTAGTGTATATAAATACTTGCAGAAGTCCATGGACTTTTGATACTTGTGATATGAACTTTCTTCCTCATTTGCGTACACTTCGCCATCCATAAGTCTTACCGCGTACAGATGACCCAGATGGTTACAGGTTGCTTTCTTCCTCAGACTCGTACTTCCCGCCTAGCTGATTTTATTCAAGTATATTGGCATTTACTCATGGATAGAGTAGCACATTCCTTTATCGCAAATATGTCTGCGCGAACCTAGTATAATCAAATATTTGCATAACTTTCGATAGCCGATCTCGATGTTGATAGCCGTCCAGTCGAATTTTGTGTTGACAGCTTACATCACCTATACGCTGATATCAAAGAGAATTGTGTTCGGTGCGCTAGATGTTCATTGCTCGCAAACCGATTTAAATTCTCATGACATACAAGTTCGCGAGGAATAAAACCACAGGCATCCTGTGACAAACCGGAATCACAAAGTGTTTGCGACACACCCCAGCGACTTCATGTAAACAAATGCAACATATATATGAATCTGTTCATGTGACAATATTTGTAGTAGCTGCCACTTAGATATAATCAGAAGCAATTGATCCTTTGATATCATTTAAGAGGCCCGAAAATTCGCTTTTGCCCTCGTCAAGCACTTTATAGGTGGAATGCAACAAAAATAAATTGGCATCCTCTCTTGCGTTATATAGTACGGTATTTGATTAGCTCCTGATCTGCTTATGACCTAACATGTTACCAAAATCTCGATTGAATATATGTATGTATCGTTGGCTTGTACTCTCGAGATATAAAAATCTTTAGCCATGAAAGGCGTGAAACGACGTCATTGCCCACGTGACGTCGGACCAAGAATAGACATCGAACAATGCTTTAACATTCCAAATTCATTTCGGAAAGCTGGGATACGGGAGCAATGTGGAGCTTGCTATCTTTCTACCTTCAATTTTGCGAGACTGAAAGCTGAATTGTCAAGTGTTACACGGACCGTTGCCTCGCCACAACTGTTCCTATCAATAACGCCTGCGTTTGATAGTCACACGCTTCGTTCATTGATCTTCGTGTGCTATAACCCGTACCGTATAAACGTTAATTTTGATGCTCCTTACCTGTTATTTTCTGGAAGTTAATTCCTTCCCCACGATTGTCGCTTTTATTAAAGTTTGCAGTGCTGGTGATTAGCTGTACACGAGCCGTTTTCAAAGCGACTCCGACCTCCCCAATATTACGGTAGACGTTCTTCATGTCAATCCAAGTGCGCATGCGTAGCGACATAAATACATACAACATGGCGTCTACCTAGCCCCAGCAGGGACCTAATGATACTGTCATTAGGTCCCACGTACATCCTAGCCACCATCGTCGTGTACATGTAGAAGCCCGAATCGTATAAACAATGATTTAGTTAAATACACAAATTGCTTATGGATAACAACTTCTAGTTTATTCAGGACGACGTTTCGATACAGGTACTAGTATCGTTCTCAAGTCAAACGTCGTCCTGAATAAACTAGAAGTTGTTATCCATAAGCAATTTGTGTATTTAACTAAATCATTGTTTATACGATTCGGGCTTCTACACGACGATGGTGGCTAGGATGTACGTGGTCCGTTTTCAACAGGTTCAACTACCTCTCTAAAATGGAGGTAAAAAAGGTTGTTTTTCTTCAAAAAAAATTAGAGAATATCGAACTAAAACACTTCCACTATATATCTGTATCGGATGGCATTATAAAAAAATTCTCTAATTTGCATAATAGAAAACATGTATTGTTCTCAATTTAAAATGAGACGATGCACACTTTAATTGGAAAACCAGTTACAATATGTATTAAGTCGCCTGAAGAATTTGAAGTGCTATGAAAAGTTAAGCAAAAAAACAACTCTTTTTTTACATGTGGAGAGGTAGTTCCCGCTAACCTGTTTGAGAAGGATTATTGTAAGGCTTCCCAGTCATAGAACATGCAACTGGCAGTGGATCAGATGCCTATTGAAAAGGAC
>JAVTVY010039118.1:0-16908 GCA_036873755.1 Hanleya hanleyi | reverse complement strand
TTAACACCGAACTTTGGGCGCGCGAATTTCATTCGAGCCTATCAGAGCCTGTTTACAGCTACCGGTCAAATCAACCAGGACGAAGGGAATATGATCAGTCGGGAGGACTACGCGAACGGATACACGTTGTTCTGTTTCGATCTGACCCCCACCTTAGAGAACGACCATCAGCTGGCCCTGGCCAAGCAAGGCAACTTACGGTTGGAAATCCACTTTGCACGGGCCCTGGCGACCACCGTCAATGTGATCTGCTACGCCGAGTTTGACAACATCATTCAAGTGGACAAGGCGCGCAACGTCCTGCGTGACTTCTCCACCTAACATGGATACAGACCAGATAACCACCGTGCTGGAGAATGACCCAGAGACACGTATGGTCTTTCAAGGGGTGTTCGCCCGAGATGTGTTTCCCCATTAGACCGTGCGATGTATCCGGCTGTTGCTGTCTTCAACACGGATCTGATGGATCGGCCTTATGTGAACACTGGGTGGCCGTGTACTTGACAGAACAGCAGGGGGAATACTTTGACCCGTACGGTCTGCCACCCTCCATCCCGATTTAACAGACTTCATGGATCAAGGCACAGAGACGTGGTGTTGGAACAGTCAAACGTTCGCAAAAAGCCTGACCAGTGGGCGTGTGCGTGGTCAATATTGCTTGTTTTGACCTGTACCATCGCGATGCCGGGGAAGACCCTTATCTACTATCGTACAGATGTTTGACGAGTAACTTGGTGTCGAGAGGACCGCGATGTACTGGCCCATGACTGGGCCGCCCATCATCCTTTCAATGTACAAGCCCCGTTCTGGGCTTGCTAATGACAAGCCCCTTGTTCTGCTTTCAATGTACAAAGCCCCTTGTTCTGGGCCTTCAGTTAACATAAGCCCCTTGTTCTGGGCTTCAGTTCTTTCAATGTACAAGCCCCTTGTTCTGGGCTTCAGTTTTTACGTGGTTGTTCTCACGTTGTTGTTGTTACTGAATAAAAAACAAAATGAGATCTCACCAAAAAACCCTGTGTTGTGTGTTTTATTCATAATGCATAAATGCCCAATGTGGAGATTCAGTCAAACTGAAATCAGTGGTGTAGGATGGGCCAAAATGTAACCCATCAATGTTAGAATGCAAGAGCACTATAGTAAAAATAGAGAGCCAATGAAATCAGCCCACAGACCAAGTACGTGTTTTGGTCTAGGTTTGGAGCGGGCATTTCATTGAGGTACGTGTATACGGTGAGTGAAAAGACTCGTCCAACACGTATAGATTATGTTGATGACTATAAGTTCTAGGTAACCCATCAAGGTTAGAATGCAAGAGCACTATAGTAAAAATAGAGAGCCAAAGAAATCAGCCTACAGACCAAGTACGTGTCTTTGGTCTAGGTTTGGAGCGGGCATTTCATTGAGGTACGTGTATACGGTGAGTGAAAAGACTCATCCAACACGTATAGATTGTTCGATCGCTGATTGGTTCTTTTTCTCGACCGCTGATTGGCTCTTTTTCTCGACCGCTGATTGGTCCAAATGGAACTGCCCATCTTTCCCAGGTTCATCTAGAATCCCTTTTTTTGTGCTCAAGCTCTGACTATAGCGATACCGCAACATTGTCTCATTGGATATTGGACCGTCTGACCTGGAGGTGACCCTTTGACCTTTTGACCCGCGTCCGCGCGCGCGCGCGTACTGCCGGGGATGACGCGGGATGACGCGCGCGCTGCGGGGCGCTGGGGCGGGAAAACACCCCGGCGGTTGAACATTGGAACTCTTGTGGGTTTGGAGGATGAAAATACGGACGTCTAAGGGAAAAAATTGGAACTCTTCTATGTTTGTAGGTAGTGTTTAGTGAAAACCCGGAAGTGACGTGACAACCCACGTCACCTGCGTATATACTCCTGTAAAATAGAGCCGATTTTATTTCTTTGGAAGGGGCAAGGTCAATAGGACTTGCGCTTTTTATACTACTAAACTGTGAAGTAGATTACATCTTACATAGGCCTTAAGGTCGTGATATGCATATGAAGTATTCTGGGGCATGGTCAGTACTTTCCAATTTTCCCTTCGTCTACTACTCGCCGATTTTTTTGATTTTTTTATTATTTATTTATTTATTTATTTATTTCCTCGAGAGCTTTTAAAATAAGACCTCACTCTACCCCATCGGGCCACTAGTGCTCCACCTAGACTCCAACATGTCCACCCGTATGGATTGATACATACTAATATCCCAGTATATGAGTGTATATGGGTCTATATGGATCTATATACAAGCCTACGCGGTACTTTCAAATTTTTTTCCATCGTATTCTACATGATCAACCTCATAGCTCATAGTAAAAGCCATAAAAAAAATCGACCACCCCTATACCCATACAGGCCAAATATAGCGGACATGATCTTCGCCTGGGAATTGGTCTAGTCCGAGTTGTCTCCCTTGCACCAAAGCGTATAGATGGCGCTGTGGTTTGAACGACGTTATTATCCGGGCAAATTTTGGTCTTGAGCAGCCATTTTGTGTTTTCTGAGCTGGGGAATATTCTCTGTCGCAGTTTATAACGGAACTTTCTTCCTTACGGTGTCCGCTGAGATGAATAATGTGACGAAACTCTGCACGATTCATCGCCTGCATGTGCCCGTCACACGTGGACTGTAATCGAGGGAGTGTGCTGTGTTGTGTTCGAGCGGACGCATAAATTTGTGTGATATCAGACAGGAAACGTGAAAATTTATATTCTTTCACAGATTTCGAAGTGTATACAGTTCTGGTGAGCTGAACGCAGCCTTTATGAGCAGCGATTGAACGATGATGTAGGCCACCGAACAGGTTTTGTGGAATCAACATTCTGTAACACTCCCCCCCTCCTCCCCTTGACTGGAGGGATTTTATCGGACATCTGCAGTACGGAACGCTATTTGTTGCATACATTCGCTTATCGTGGCAGTCCGTATAATTTGTCAATTTTTGTGTTTGGTTTCGTGAGAGAGGACGACATTGGTTTTCATCAGTGCAAAACTCCAGCCCCCCGACCCGCACCACAACAGTGAAAGCTGGTGGATGAAATTCTACTCCACGGAACGGTAACGAATGAATGGAATATCTTACCAAACTCTCAGGTAGGATGTGGGTTTCAGGAGTTCATCGGGTGTGACAATTTCTTTATAATGATTTGTGATAAAAGCGGGTAAAACCTAATGTCAAAATCTCGTTGAAGGTCACGTCGATAGTAGGAAAACTCCGCTACACTGCAAATAAATTGATTTCCTGACTAAAAAAACATCCAGACTAGAGCTGACAATCGTATCATATTACTGTGAAAATTCCAACGAATTTATCGAACTAAAAGTTTGAAAAAAATAAAACTTTAGAAAAAGATAAAACACAACATTTTTAGCAGATAGCATAATCTTGCACTCACTCACACCCACAGGCCGTTTCATAGCCGCCATCTTGTACCCACTTCCCTATCACTATATAGTGGGCCAACCTATCTTGCACTGACTCACATCGGTGTGGGAGAGGAAAACAAGATGGCGGCCTGTGGATGGCCGTCATTTTGTACCCACCTTCCACCCATCCGACTAGACTATAAATAGCGTGTATTTTGACATTTATTCACCAATACAAATCATGAGTTTTAGAAGACGACCCCTGTTTACTCACCATCCGACTCGAGATCCGAGAAATGCTGCTGCTACAGAACAACACAGAGAGATGGTTAGCAATGAAGAAGTTGGAGGAGGATTGACGATCATCACAAGTTTTCAATGGAATGGAGGCGGAGATTTCCATACAGAAGAAAGAACGACATATAGAAGAAAGAAAAAAACGATGTAGTATTTGCACCGATGAGGACAGCTTGTACGCTGTACTACCGTGTGGACATCTGTGCCTGTGCAAAGATTGTTGGGTGACACTGTCGTGTGAAGGAGCCATGTGCCGCTGCGTTGACGCCGGAGAGGAACATCTCAAAATAAAATGCCCCATATGCAGGAAGCATATAGGTGGTATCAAGAGAATCTACCGCGCATAGGTGTCGTGTAACACTTTCAAAGGCCCTTTTCAGGGCCAACCCATCTTTCCGGAAGTAGAAACTTCTATCAACAAAGCACAAAAATTAACACTAACTTCCATCATCCTTTTCCCAAAGAAATTTTTTTTTTTTTTAATTTTTGGTACATTTTTTGAAATTATTGAAGTGGGGACAAGGGGAGGGGGGGAGGGAAATGGAATAGCCAAAAAAATTTTTTTTTAACATTTAATAAAAAAGGAAAAAAAGATTCATGGAGCCAAAAAAAATCTTTTTCATTTTCTATGTTTTTTTAGCAATTAAAAAAGGGTTTGAAAAAAGGGGAAATGGGGGGAGAGGGGGGACAAGGGAGTAAGCAAGGTGGATGGAATAGCCCCAATTTTTTCTTTAAAAATGGACCGATGAGGTCGAGTGAGGTATCAAATTGAAGCTTAGGTGAAGGGGCATGTAATGGGCTGGGTGTGGGATTGAACTATCGGCCTTCTGCGCATGCGCGGTGGCCGAAGGGTGTGAAAATAGCCTTAATGGAGCTAGGGGATAGCCAAAATTTTTTTTTTTTTAAATGGACCAATGGGGTCGAGTGAGGTATCAAATTGAAGGTCAGGTGAAGGAGCATCTAATGGGCTGGGTGTGGGATTGAATTAGGGTGATTCTGCGCATGCGCGACGGCCGAAGGGTGTGAAAATAGCCTTTTTGGAGCTAGGAGAGCCCCTAATGGACCAATGGGGTGGAGTGAGGTATCAAATTGAAGGCGAGTTGAAGGGGCATCTGATGGACTGGGTGTGGGTTGAATTAGGGTGATTCTGCGCATGCGTGGCGGCCAAAAGGGTATGAAAATAGCCTTTTTGGAGCTAGGAGAGCCCCTAATGGACCAATGGGGTCGAGTGAGGTATCAAATTGAAGCATAGGTGAAGGAGCATTTAATGGACTGGGTGTGGGGTTGAGATATCGATAAAAAATGGATATGACCTTGAACTGATCACGTGACCTCCCCGTGAGGGGAAAAACCCCAGCCTGAGGTACTCTGGGTCAAAGGGAAAATCTTCTCCACGTCTCATGCTTTTCGTCTCATACAAGCGGATAGGCAAGCAGGCAGCCAGGCAGGCAAGCAGACAGATCAGGTAAGTCAGATTGAATACACCCCTACCCTAAAAATCGCCACTCCTTTTATACGTTTTTCTATCCACCTCCCACCACACGACACACAAACAGGCCGCCATCTTGTACCCACCTCCCACCACACGACACAAAAACCCGCCGCCATCTTGTACCCACCTCCCACCACACGACACAAAAACTGGCCGCCATCTTGTACCCACCTCCCACCACACGACACAAAAACAGGCCGCCATCTTGTACCCACCTCCCACCACCCATCTTGTACCCACACATCACGACACAAAAACGGGCCGCCATCTTGTACCCACCTCCCACCACATCACGACACAAAAACTGGCCGCCATCTTGTACCCACCTCCCACCACATCACGAAACAAAAACTGGCCGCCATCTTGTACCCACCTCCCACCACACGACACAAAAACTGACCGCCATCTTGTACCCACCTCCCACCACACACGACACAAAAACTGGCCGCCATCTTGTACCCACCTCCCACCACACACGACACAAAAACTGGCCGCCATCTTGTACCCACCTCCCACCACACACACACACGCATGCGCACACCACCAATTGTGACGTCACAAAAGGTTCTGCGCATGCGCAGTGAGGCGCTATTACGCCAATTTGCGCGTTGTATACTACTAACCCACATACACCCCTAGTAGTTAGAGAGACGGGAAATACATGTCCGTTTGCTGGCGCGGTGGCCTGGGACGCGCACTTCTGATTGTGCACTTTCAGCTGCTCGTTGAGGAAAAGCGTTGAGGTGTTGGCGGACGTTAGCGCGTTACGTCAATAAAAGCACATGTAACCGAAAGACGCACACTCGACGTCCAATCATCAACATGGTTTATCACTGCCTTGAGTGGGGACGTACGTTTACCAGACACTACGATATGATGCGGCACCAAGAGAATGGGTACGGAGAGACGGAGGCGCCAGAATCTGATGTAGTTACTGAGACTATACCGGTTGATTCTGAGAGTCTACCAACTGACAGTCAGGCTGAAGCTAAGCTGCTGATAGTCAAGCTAATCCAAGGGAGTCTGGGTGGAGAAGAAGAGGAACCCACGTTTTGCGATCGCATTGCGACAGCGGCTATTGATACTCACACCGCTGTCGAAGGCACTGGACAGCCGTTCAGGAAAGCAGCCATGTCCCTTCAGGGAAGTATAGGAGAGAGAAGAGATATCCCACGCACCGAGTAATCTTGAAAACCAAGCGTCACATGGAAGAGGATATGAGGTTACCACCCACAGAGGCTCTGAAAAGTGCGGTCAAAATGTGAAAACAGCTCTTCCAGTATATGTTGTCATTACTGTATCCCGGCTTGCCCGGTCACGTCTGAGTGTGTAGAGCCAACGGACGATGGACAGGGAGTGAACATGGCCGACGAGGCGCCATTTATAGCAGCTTCTCAACTGGGGACTTCTCATTGGACAAGAGCAACCATGATGCTGAAGATGACACACAAGACAATAAACACTATAATAAACACAGCCCCGTAGTTTGGGTAGGATGTAACGTTGGTGATAATAAAATATATGAAAATTCGTGAAATTCTTTCTCTTCTGTTATTGATGGACTCAAGGCGACAAGAAAATATGGAATAGGTATGTGTGTGTGTTTGTGTGCGTGTGTGTTGGATCATACCTTTCAGCGTTAGGGCGTCACTGCATGAAGACGGACGCTGAGTGCGTGATCACGTTACAACGGCATCTTCCACACTGAATAATACCTCAAATGTCCGAGTGCTCTTTCTTCAATACTCCCCTAGTGCGCATGGACTGGACTGGATCAGGACACTCTACACAACGCGAGCTCATCCATCCCTATACGCCACACTATCGCACACCATGCGTTTACGCACTTCCGAAAATGCTCCTTTCTCTACTACTCCCGCATTTCGCATGTGAGTATCACCGGACTGACGACGGTCAGGACACTGTAACGAACGCGAGCTCACCCACCCCACCCCAAGGGGTTAGCGTATAAAGGTATAGAAACGCGTCTAGTACTGGGTGCGCATCCGAGCGACTCCGCACTTTTTATACTACTGATGACGCCACATTCACGGGACCTGTACCATCAGAGTGACGCGTTCATTGTGGATTCTTTTTGTGGATTGACTCCACACTATATACTGTTCACACCAATAGCCATACAACCAACACCATGCGCATGCGCACCTCCGAACATGTCCCCTTGCTTTACTACTTCCCCTGAGGACGATCGCTTATCACTGGTCAACAATCCCAGTCTTTTTCTTCCCCACGAGATCTTCACTGGAACACCAAATACACCACATTTGGATCACGTATATCCCACCTATTTCCCAAAACTCTCACAATAGGCTTCCCTTCCGAGTGCGCATGCTAACAATGACTTCACTGGCTAAACTCAAACAATGGCCCTGATACGCCGCCACTCCAGTCTGAACTGATTCGATCGAATCTGTGCACCCTGGTATTTGATCCACAAACAATGCTAGTGTTCCAGGCTATGATCGGCCGTTTTCCAGATATTTTGCCAGACCGATTTTTACATGCACCCCTTCGTGTACAGATGACTTCACGATCGACATCATCTGCGTAGTAAGAAACCACATGCGCCATTATATGTTATGCATCCGCGGAACGGCATTTATCACTCTGAACACGAACAAATCGATACTCGGGTCGCACTAATTACACCGTGATATAGACATGATACAGGATCGCCATATAGGTTTCTGTGTCACGTGACCAGAAGTTGCGCAACTGGAAACGGGAGATACCATTCGCGACTGCTCGACCTATTTCGTCGAAGTCCTAGTACCTCGCGCATCAATGGTGTACGGATTTTGCACCGCTCCGGTGTAAACCGTGATCCGCCGCACGTGAGGCACACCAATTGCTATAGGATGTGTTTCCGCTCACATAGTCCTCGTTGTATTTCTCCCTTATCAGGGGATAAAATATATATCCGAATACCTTGATTCTACCCCCGAAGGATCTCTTCTAATTTGAGGTGTTTCTCCTGGTTTTTCGTCTTAAACTATCTCCATGGTAACGGAGGTCATACAGCTGACATGCGCTGTTTGGAGTTTCGGCGTGATACTGTGCTTTCATCATGGATGCCAATATGGATACCTAGCAGTGCGACTCGAGGTACTAATGTCCTACATTACGTGTCTGTACCCATGCGCAGTGGCGTCCAACCGAAAATGCACAATCGAAAATGAGCCCCGGGAACTTGGGCATGACACACACAGCACGCCACTGCTCATAAGAACGTGGACCTGTATCTCCGTCTCTCTACTACTACCCCTTCCTTATATTACTACCCAATCTACACATTCTCGTTTGTGGCAAAAATACATTCTGAACTGAGGTTCATACTCCATGTAAGAATCACGAGACAATGCATACAATAGCCAAGTCTAGGAACAACAATGTGTCTAGACTTGTGCCTTTTCAACCACACAAAGACAAAGGACAATAGTTCCTACATGAAGTATCGACCTGAACTGAGCTGCAGTTATTATTATTGGTAATAACCATTGCATTCACAAATATGCGTACTCGTGTAACTGCTTGGTATATGTCATAGTCGGTGATAATGAGTGACCATTTCAGGATCTTCAAAGCACAGCCAGATTGTTGACATGAGACAGCTCTCGTCCCCTCCATCAGCCAAGGCAGTCCAGGCATACATCAACTGGCTCAGCACAAACGAGAACATCTTGGCCCAACTCGCCGATCAAGATGAGTGACGATTCTTTGTAGCATGTAATCAGTATCTACAGGTACGGTCAGCACTATCTCTTCTGCCACTATACGAGGTCGTAAATTATTGCGATAACGACGTGTGTCCATCGGTCCCTCGTCTGTTAACTTGTTCTTGCGATATCGCCAATTCCGAGTCACGTGAACATGGGTTGTATTTTCTCAGCAAGGAGGCAGTCACTTCCGTGGGGATCAGGCCAAAAAGTAGTCCCCAGTCACTTCCATGTCGCCACTTGTTTCCAGTCCCAGCACAAGGACTTTATAGTACAAAAAATTCACACAAAGACAGGTATGAAATCTTTTTTTTATTCTGATAACAAAGAACACGTGTTAACATCCAACATGCCAACATCCAAACAGGGTTTCCCCTTCTGCCAGTCTAAGCCCTGTTTGGAGGTTGGAGTTATGCCCCTTCAACTCGTACATATATATATGTATTTAAAATGTTAAGGCTCATAACACACATGAATACACCATACCAGTAGTACATCGGCGGTGTACGTTGAGACTTTTTAGGGGTCCGTTATTTAACACGTATTTACAATAATAAGGCTCGCATACATGAATACACCATGTTAGTAATCCATCGGCAGTGTACGTTGAGGTTTGATATGGGTCCGTTCTTTAACACCTATATGTAAGATTTATTGCTCCTTATTATAATCATAACAGACATGAATAGGCCTACACCATAATAGCAGTCCGTCGGTCATGTAACTTTACCTTATTTCAAATGTCTGAATACCTCGTGATCACACCACCGGGGAGAACTTTCCGCTTAGGGTGAAAGAAGGTGAAGGCATCCCGCTCCTCCATGTAGGAGCGCATCTGGCTCTTGACGAACCTAAATCCTTTGTTGGTTCCACTGGCCTATCTACGTTTTCGATGAGAGGGCGATCATGATATTTCCGTCCACTCCAGCTTGAAGAGACCCGGGGTCCGCTTATCAAAAGTGTAAAATTTTGTCTATGCGCGGTAACCACCGACTACGTTCAACTTCGTAGCGTTCTCGATCGCAGATTCTGAATACATCGCAGTTTTCAACCCGGACTAGGAGAGCCTAATGAAACCGGAGCTTCGAGAACGCTACGAAGCTGAACGTGATCGGTGGCTACCGCGCATAGACCCATCACGCCTTCGATAAACAGACCCGGGGCTCTTCAAGCCGGAGAGAATCTAAAATGCCATGATCGCCCTCTCATCGAAAACGTATTATACCGTTACGGTGGAGGCGACAAGTTAATAAAATAAACTGTAAAGGATTACAGTCGTCCATAGAACCAGATGCGCCCCTTCACCTTTTTCACCCTAAGCGGTAAGTTCTCTCCGATGGTGTGACAGATAGACATTCAAAATAAAACGCCAGGTCTACAGTAAACTTAAACCATTGATGGACTGCTATCATGGTGTATCCATGTCTGTTATGGTTAAAATAAGGGGCAAGAACTCAGGTAAGTACCGTGTTAAGAAACGGCCTCCTATCAAGCCTAAACCTACACAACCGAACGTAGTCGGTGGTTACCACAACGTACACCACCGGTGAACTACTAATATAGTACATTCATGAGTAGTATATAGCGAGCAAGTAAAGGGGATAGCGCCTCACTGCGCATGCGCAGAACCAAAATTGTGGCGGTATTGTGGCGGTATTGGGGAGGTGCGCATGCGTGATGAGGGGGCGTGGCCTATAGTGAGTGGGGTGGGTTAAAAATGGCGGCCAGTTTTTGTGTCGTGGGAGGTGTGGGTCCAAGATGGCGGCCAGTTTTTGTGTCGTGTGTGATAGGAGGTGGACGAAGATGGTGTGGGTCCAAGATGGCGGCCAGTTTTTGTGTCGTGTGTGGATTTGTGTCGTTAGTGCACTCATTGACACTGGTGTGGGTCCAAGATGGCGTCCAGTTTTTGTGTCGTGTGTGATAGGAGGTGGGCGAAGATGGTGTGGGTCCAAGATGGCGGCCAGTATTTGTGTCGTGTGTGGTGTGGGTCCAAGATGGCGGCCAGTTTTTGTGTCGTGTGTGATAGGAGGTGGGCGAAGATGGTGTGGGTCCAAGATGGCGGCCAGTTTTTGTGTCGTGTGTGATAGGAGGTGGGATGAAGATGGTGTGGGTCCAAGATGGCGGCCAGTTTTTGTGTCGTGTGTGGTAGGAGGTGGGATGAAGATGGTGTGGGTCCAAGATGGCGGCCAGTTTTTGTGTCGTGTGGTGGTAGGAGGTGTGACGAAGATGGTGTGGGTCCAAGATGGCGGCCAGTTTTTGTGTCGTGTGTGGTAGGAGGTAGGACGAAGATGGTGTGGGTGCAAGATGGCGGCCAGTTTTTGTGTCGTGTATGGTAGGAGGTGGGACCCAGATGGATGGGTCCAAGATGGCGGTCGTTTTTTGTGTCGTGTGGTGAGAGGTGGGTAGAAAAACGTATAAAAGGAGTGGCGATTTTTAGGGTAGGGTGTATTTCACTCTGACTTACCTGACCTGACCAGCCTGCCTGCCTGCTTGCCTATCCGCTTGTATGAGACGAAAAGCATGAGACGTGGAGAAGATTTTCCCTTTGATCCAGCAGTACCTCCGGTTGAAGTCTTGCCTGAAGATGAGCGTGTCAAGGTCATTTATCAACGTCACTGGGCTACCATACGCCATTGTTTCCACCGTGACCGTCGTCTATTGGACTTGTATAATTTTCGGTTGGAGGACCTCACGTATCTTCCTACTTACGCCGAGAACATTTTTACAGATCAGGTGACAGCCTTCAAGTTGAATGTGACATTTGGGTACATTTTACGGCACAAAAAGACGGACCAACTGCGATATTTCTATCCCAGTAATAATTCGTATGTGTTTGACCAGCCATTCACCATCACGGATGGGATTTCTATGGAGCCGGTGGTCGAGCAACTCACTACATTAGACCCGTTGGAGTGGGCTCGGTTGCAACGCCCCAATACTGAATGGTTGGTGCAAATGGTGACCAACGTCACATTTTTCGTCACGAAAATGAGAGATCACCCCATCGGTGCTCCTGTACTACTTCCTCCGTGGTTGCTTCGTCGACGCGGCCTGTATGCATTAACAGCAGGGAGGCATGGGCCCCTACAAAGACCGGAAATGTCTGTTTCGGTGTTTGGCCGTGCATGTGGATGAGTGTGACCCCAAGACGTGTGACACAGTGGCCGATGGCTATTGGGAACAGTATTTAGAGCAGCAAGACATGGATAAGCGGCACTTCCGTGGAGTGCCTTTTAAGAATTTGGATGACGTGGAAACACTGTTCGACATTAATATCTTTGTCTATCGATTACGATGCGAGGACGACGGTACATTTGTGGCTGAATTGGTTCGGCGATCAACAGAACGGTATGCTGCTACAATGAAAGTCAATGTGTTCGACTACGGTGGAGTCAGTCATTTTTCGCTCATCTCCAATATGAGCCAGTACGCTCAGTCTTTCAGTTGTGGTCAATGCCATCGGGTGTTTCATCGCTCCTCCAACTTACATCGCCACGAGAAAATCTGTGACAACAGTGTCAAGCGAGTCTATCCGGGTGGAGTGTATCATAATGCACCTACTATTTTCCAGGAACTGGCCGATGAGGGTGTGATGATACCGGAAGAGGACCGTTATTTTCCATACCGGGCGTGTTACGATTTCGAGGCCCTGTTGGAGCCCATGGACCTGTTTTCGGCGAAAACACAGTGGACGCAGCGCCATATCCCGCTGAGTGTCAGTATTTCCAGCAACGTACCTGGCTATGACGCTGCTCCGGTGTGTTTCGTGTCCACGGGAGAATCCCATGACCTGATTACGCGGATGATGGAATATTTAGAGCAAGTGAGCGTGCGCAGTACGGAATTGTTGGTGGCCAAGTTCGAGGACGTACTGGACCAACTGGACGACCGCATTCCTGTACCCGGTGTAGCGTTCAGCGACGATGAAGAGTCCGAGTCCGAGTCCGAGTCCGAGTCCCTGCAGTCGCAGCCTCTGCAGTCGCAGGATGTCCCCCTACCTAAACCGTATGCGGAGAAATTAAAAGCCCGGTTCGTGCAGTACCTCACTCAGTTACCCGTGCTCGGGTTTAATTCTGGCCGTTACGACCTCAACATGGTCAAGGAGTTTCTCTACCCTTACTTGGCCCAGGCGAATACCGTCAAGTCGGTGATCAAGAAGATCAACAACCATATGGCCCTCACTACCACGTCACTGCATTTCCTCGATGTGCGAAATTACCTGGCACCCAATTGTAGTTATGATGCGTGGGTCAAGGCCTATAACTGTACCCAGACGAAAGGTTACTTCCCTTACACCTATATGACGAGCCTGGACCGCTTAGAAGACACCCAGTTGCCACCCCGGGAAGCGTTTTACAATGACCTGAAAGGGGAAGCTCTGTCAGAGGCCACTTACATCGAACTCCAGCAGGTATGGAACGATGAACATATGCAGACGTTACGACATTTCCTGGTGTGGTATAACAACCTAGATGTGGTTCCTTTCCTGGAAGCGTCCGAGAAAATGGTGCAACTCTTTCGTCGCCAAATGCACGTGGATATCTTTAAAGAGTGCTTGAGTTTACCCGGTCTAGCCCTTCGCCATTTGTTTCAAGAGTGTTCCACCTACTTCTCGTTGGTACAACAGAAAGATGCAGACATGCATGATTGTCTAAAACAGAACATTGTGGGCGGCCCTAGCCTTATTTTTCACCGCTACCACGAGAAGGATGTCACGACACTGCCCAGTGGCAAACCCTGTGCCAAAATCATTGGCTTTGACGCGAATGCCTTGTACCTGTGGTCCCTCGCTCAACCCATGCCCAGTGGTCATTATACGCGTTGGTTGGCAGAAGGTCGCCATTTCACACCACAACGGTCACCGTACAAACATCTCGCCGACCAGTGGTTGGACTGGGAAGCCTATCGACGGGGAATTTATATTCGTCACCAGACCAACGCCACAGAGAAGCGTATAGGAGATCGCCGACTCCCCGTCGATGGGTTTGCTATACTCCACAATAAACCCACCGTATTCCAGTTTTATGGGTGTTACTGGCACGGCCACGAATGCCATTTCAGCGCTGGACGCTTCAATGAGCGACGTGGAAAAACGGCGGAAGAATTACGCGACGAAGTAGTGGCCAACGGAGATTACGTGAAAGAGCGAGGATTCCATCTGATTGAGATGTGGGAGTGTGAATTTAACACGATGTGTCAGGCCCTACCCCATTTACGACGGTTCCTAAAAGAGCGTGAGTACCCCTTGAGTCGTCGGCGATTGCTCAGTCTGCCCCAGATGTTGGACGCCATTCGTTCGGGACAGCTCTACGGCTTTGTAGAATGTGATGTGCATGTTCCCGACACTCTCAAGCCCCTCTTCGCCCAGTGTCCGCCTATCTTCAAGAACACGCTGGTGGGTCGCGCTGACATTGGAGAGACCATGCGCGCCTATGCGGAGCAGCATGAAGTACTTCAGCAACCACGCCGTATGTTGATTGGGAGTATGTGGGGTGAGAAAATCTTGCTGGGCACGCCCTTACTGCAGTGGTACATGAACCACGGTTTGGAAATTACTCAAATCTATCAAGTGATACAGTACGTACCCGAGGCTTGTTTTGCGGAGAATGCCGACCTCGTGACGAAGGCCCGTCGTCAAGGTGATCAAGACCCGAGTCAGGCCATCATGGCTGAATGTTGGAAGCTCACTGGGAATGGTTATTATGGAAAAACGGTTACGAACCAGGATAAGCACGTCAACGTGAACATTTGTACTACTACCCAAGCCCGCAAAAAGTCAATTCTCCTCTCTTTCGGTCCGTGGAGGTCATCGATGACGACACTTATGAAGTCACTTCAGCCAAGAAGACTATCCGGTACAACTTACCCCTGCAGATTGGATGTATGGTCTACCAGGTGGCCAAGTTGAGGATGCTGGAATTCATATATGACTTCATGGGTGTGTATGTTAACCCCTCAGACTGGCAGTTGATGGAGATGGACACCGATTCGGCCTACATGGCGGTGTCCAACGCCGACTGGGAGTCCCTGGTGAAACCCGAGCTAAGGGATCAGTATGAAGCGGATCGCGACCTGTGGCTACCTCGACGTGAGCACTACACCTACGACAAGCGGACACCCGGCCTGTTCAAGCTGGAGTGGAGTGGGGATGCTATGATTGCGCTCTCCTCCAAGACCTACTACTGTTACGGAGGAGATGAAGGAGCGGAAAATAAGTTTAGCTGCAAAGGCGTCAACCGACGTGACCCTGCCATCGACAAAGATCTCTACCTGGGCGTGTTGCAAAGCCAGGCCAGTGCGAGTGGCACTAACCGAGGATTCCGGGTCGTCGACCACCAGATGCGCACCTATATCCAGCAACGAGACGCCTTTACTTTCTTTTATCCCAAACGAAAAGTATTGGCCGACGGTGTGAGCACCACCTACTTGGACTTGTAAAATGTCGAACACTAACTGTTGATACACGAGTTATAAAACTGTAAAAGTCAGGATGGCCGAGTGGTCTAAGGCGCCGGTATTAAGTGCTGGTCGGCGATTGCCGGTCGTAGGTTCGAATCCTACTCCTGACAGAACTTTTTGTACCTTAATCACTACTATTCTATGTGTATATACCCCTACTATTTGGTACCCTGTATTCTATTTGTATAGTGTAATCCTTGCTTGTTGACTTAAATAAAAAAAAGTCAAAACCCATCATTTGTGTTTTTTCATCAATTTATTCAACGTCAGAACAACAACGTCATAACAATAACAATAAACAAGTGGCCTGCGCGCGCAGTACATTTTTAAGTTAACCAGAGAAATGGAGCATGCACATTAAAACGAGAGGCCGTCCAGTCATAGACGAGGACATCACGGTCTTCGGCTTGACAATAATCATCAAACATATGTACAATGGTGGGCATAGAATGTCCTCTACTCCGGTGAGTGAGATAAAACCCACAGTACTGTCCGCACACACTACTCAAGGGTCCTTGTAATCTTTGAGTATTCCAACGCCATTCTGTCGTAGAGACGTCCATGAATTTCACCAAATCGGCATGGAGGGGTGCAAGTCCGTAGGAATCAAAGTAGTCGCCTTGGCCTAGGGTGTCCACGTACACCGCTATCCAATGTTCACCCGGTCGACTCTTCGTGTCTGTGTTCAGGATGTAGGCTGCTGGGGTGGTGGAGTGGGTGGGAAACACATTGCGTGGAAACACACCTCGAAAGGGGATCTTCGGATCTCGCTGGAGTATGCTCATCAGCTGCTCTGTATCCATCTTAGGTGGCGAAGTCACACAGGACGTTTCTTTGCTGATCCACGCTGATGACGTTATCAAACTCGGCGTAGCAAATCACGTTAATGGTTTCGGTTAGAGCGGTGGCGAAACGCAGTTCCAACCGTAGGTTTCCTTTCTTGAGCAAAGCCAGTTGATGATCGTGTTCCAAGGTAGGGGTGAGGTCAAAGGCGAACAATGTGTACCCATGGCTAAACTCTTGTCGACTGATGGTATTGCCTTCGTCCTGGTTGTTTTGTCCTGTGGCTGTAAACAGGTTTAGGTAGGACCGCACATAGTTTTGGTTTGTAAAGTCCGGTTGTAATGGTCGGGCTGGAATTTGATGGCCGGCCACGTGCAGTGCCACAAAGTTGATGTTGAAATGTTGAAAGTTGAACGCATTCTCACCCCAATTTCCATTGAAGGCGGAGTTGGTCAAACACGCCAGGGTAAGACGTTTAGGCAGATCCCCTAGAAATAAATTTTCACGGTTGGCCATCATCGTACCTGTGGGCACAGAGAACACCTTGGTCTGTACGCGTCGGATGGGGTACTGGGCTGGTTTTTTCGATAAGGCTTCCATGTGACTCAGCAACACACCCGTTGCAAATCTACCGTACGGACAAACAGGGCTGCATCTTCAATGACGATCTTGTAGTCGACACCCCCATCTCCACCGGCCATTAAGGCGAACGTGGGTAAGGACCGGATCAACTTGATCTTGATGGATACCCCGTTCATC